>JAJOZX010004978.1:102500-145000 GCA_023014485.1 Bathynomus jamesi | reverse complement strand
AAATGAATATTGATTATTCATGTTCATTTTTTACATATATATTTTATATATATATATATATATTTTATATATATATATATATATATATATATATATATATATTATATATATATATATATATATATATATTTTATATATATATATATATATTATATATTTTTTTTTATATATATATATATTTTATATATTATATATATATATATATATATTTTATATGTATATATATATATATATATATATATATATTTTATATGTATAATATATATATATATATATATATATATATATATATATATATATATATATATATATTTTTATATATATTAATATATATATATATATTTTATATATTATATATATATATATTATATTATTATATATATATATATATATAATATATATATATATATATATATATATATATATATATATATATATATATATATATATATATAAACCTTTGGTTAGCTTCCACCCGAATTGTTCATTCTGACGAAGGTCAAGCTTTTCACTCCACCTTAGACCTACAGTTTAACGTGGAATCCGAACCACGCCCCATCAGCAGCCCAGCGTCTTAACCACTAGGCCACCTAGGGTACCCATTTATCTACCAACCACTTTCTTTATTGTGTGGAAGGATGAACAGCTGGGTTTTGCTGCGCGCCGGCTGCCGTCGGGTCTCGAACCTGGGGCCGATGGATTCGTAGTCAGCGACGCTAACCACTATACCACCGAGGCGCATATATATATATATATATATATAATATATATATATATATATATATATATATATATTTTATATATATATATATTTTATATATATATATATATTTTATATATATATAATTTATATATATATATAAAATATATATATATATATTTTATTATATATATATATATATATATATATATATATATATATATATATATATATATATATATATTTATATATATATATATATATATATATATATATTTATATATATATATATATATATATATATTTTATATATATATATATATATATATATATATTTATATATATATATATATATATATATATATATATATATATATATATATAATTTTTATATTATATATATATATTATAAATATATATATATATATATATATATATATTATATGTATATATATATATATAATATTATATATATATATATATATATATATATATATATACTTAATAATTATATGATATTATATATAAACATGTAAATATAAAATATGCATATTATAAAGATTGGAGCTATTGAAGAATAGGGACCCCAGCCTTCTTTAGTTAGTTTTATAAGGCTAACTAACGAAAATATCATGACCTAACCTAACCAATCGTCAAGGGCGTACAGTTAACCTAACGATTGGTTAGGTTAGGTCGTGATACTTTCGTTAGTTAGCCTTATAAGCCTAACTAAAGAAGGCTGGGGTCCCTATTCTCCAATAGCTCCTAAAGATTTTATACAAAGTAAATGACTAACAATAAATATCGTATTATTAAGCTAACTGTAGAATGACATCTCGATCTCAAAGGGTTTTAGTTTACATTTCCCTCAAAATCTGTGATTAATAGAAAAACGCCTAAAACGAAAGCCTAAACACCCAAATCGGCACAGCAGAGATCACCCCTACAAACGGATGACATTTTCGTAGAGGCCTAAACTACATGAACAAGCAGGGGTCCCGAAATAAAAGCTCACATACTTCATGCTCGTAGAACCATGTAGTTTTTATAATGCTAATATATGAATGATAATTTAACAGACTGTTTTCGCGACTCTTTCTGTTTTTCCCTAAATTCCTCCACGTGTATAAGTATATGCTGTGATAAACATTCATTGACAAACTTTTCAATGCCGACATCCTATCCCTGGATGCATGTAAAACTCAAATTCGCACACTTTTCACACATCTCTGTTGCATTATCACCCGGCTGTAGCATTTAGGACAGCGTTTTTCATGGATTAATGCGAGAGCGCAGTGCATCCTCAAAATCATATTGTCAAGATTTACGAGTATATATAAACATAAGAAATAAATTCCATATAGGCTACTGCTGATCAAAATAATAATCAAAACACTAGAAATACATAATGTTGTGGAACCTATAATACAATAAGTTTACAAAATAGTTGCTAATTATAAGCCATCAAAATTTCAATAAAATTAAGCATGTACGAATTACTTCTCAAACTCTGAGTTTTTAAACGTTGCATTTCATGGCATCATGCATCTTCTCCAACACACACACACACACACACACACACACACACACATTAGCTTTCTGAGTTTGGTTCGAGGGCTGTGAACCTCACCAAAGGTACACCTTTCTTAATGCACAAAGGTCACATTCATACTGAATACACCCTGGTGTAGGATTACGATCTCAGAGTTAGATAAATGTTCTCAGTAGTAGCTAGGTGTTAGTAAAGTTATTTATATGTTAATGAACTTCCTGATGATTAGATCTTCTGTATTGTATATTTTGCACCAAAATATAATTTCCCTATCTCATCTATCTGAACTTGGCTTATAACAGAGTTTGATGAAACCTTTATATCAGATTTTGTTCGTGATTAGAAAGTGAATTTAAAATGCTCGTAGCTAAAAGTAAAAAATCTGGAAAATATTTGTGAAGGAATGTTCATAGGGAATTTCGATATTGTAAAGTGTGTGTGTGTGTTATATATATATATATATATATATATATATATTATGCAGGAAGGAAGGGCCAAGGGCAAATGTCTGCAAAAGCGCCCCTCCCATAGAAGAAGAGAGCCAAAATCAACGTCCGGGATTTTCGAGATGCCTAGGCACGCTGCGTTTGAAAGATGGGGGTCATAGACAGGAGGAAAGGCGGATTGAGGAAGATTGTTCCAGAGTTCACTTGTTGAGTAGATGAAAGACTGAAAATACCGATTAACCCTTGTATTAGCTAGTTGAAAAGAAAAGGAATGAGAAAGTGTAGAAAGTCTGGTACTGCGTGCTCTGCTTAAAGGAGGAGGCATGATGTTTTAGAATTTAGAAGAGCAATGTCCGTTACGATAGCGATAGTAAAGAGAGAGTGAGGTAACATTGCGGCTAAGAGAGAGAGATTGAAGACAATCAGTAAGAGGCGGGGAATTGATGAGACGAAAAGTCTCTGATTCCACCATGTCAAGCACAGCTGTGTGGTTGAACCACCCTACACATGAGAAGCATACTCCATACAGGGCGAACATGACCCCTGTACAGAGAGAGCAACAAAGTGGGGGTGAAGAAACTGCGGAGGCGGTACAGTACAACTAACCTCTTAGAAGCTGTTTAAGAAAGAGTGTATATGTATTCTTTCCAGGAAAGATCACGAGAAAAGGAAACGCCAAGGATGTTAAGAGAAGAGGAAGGATTGAGTTGTGTGTTGTTGAAGGCAAGGGGATAAACGTGTGGAAGATTGTGACGAGCAGACAGATGGAGGAATTGAGTTTTTGAGGCATTGAAAACCACAAGGTTTTCTCTGCCCCAATCAGAGATAGCAGAAAGATCAATGGTCAGGTGCTCCATAGCCGTACTACGCGAATCATGGAGTGGCTGATGAGAGGGACGCTTTGGAGGGCGGGTGGAGAAGTGAAGAGTGGAATCATCGGCAGAGGAGTGAATAGGACAGGAAGTGCGAATTAAAAGATCATTAAAAAATAAAAGGAGAAGAGTGGATGACAGGACAGAGCCCTGAGGAACACCACTGTTAATAGCTTTAGGAGAAGAACAGTGGCTATCTACAACCGCAGCTATTGATCGGCTTGAAAGGAAATTAGCGATGAAGGAATATGTAGAAAGAAAGAAACCGAAGGAGGGCAGTTTGGAAATTTAAGATTTGTGCCAGACTCTATCAAAAGTTTTTGATAGGTCTAACGGAAGAGAAAAAGCTCCACCGAAATCCCGAAAGGAGGATGAAAATAGTCAGAGAGATACACAAGAAGATCGCCAGTACAGCGACCCTTGCGGAATCCATAATGACGATCTTCTTTCAGAATAAAGGTATTTAAGAATCTTCCTAATAAGGCTAAATTCAGGTGCTTTCGAAAGGGAAGAAATCAAAGCACTTGGCCGATAGTTGGAGGGTTGAGAACGGTCACACTCCTTTGGGACAGGCTGAATGAAAGCGAACTTCCAGCAGGAAGGAAAAATACCAGATGAGAGACAAAGACGGAAGAGTTTGCCTAGGCAGGGTGTCAGCACAGAAGCACTGTTGTTAAGAAGAACAGGAGGAATACCATCAGGACCATACGCTTCCGAGAGTTGGCCCCAGATAGGGCAGGAAAACATATTTAGAAGAGATTCTAATTTCAGACATAACAAAGTCAGAGGGGGAGGAGATGGAGGAACAGCACCGGAATCGTCCAAGGTTGAATTGTAAGCGAAAGTTTGAGTGAAGAGTTCAGCTTTGGCAGGAGAAGAGGCGGCATGTGGGCCGTCGGAATTGCAAAGAGGAGGGAAAGAAGAGGGTGTAAAGTTGTTGAAGAGGTTCTGAGCTAGATGCCAGAAAGAGCGAGAAGAATTAGAAATGGATAGATTTCCACATTTTTGTCGGCTTAAGGAATTTTTGGCGGGTTGAAGAACAGATTTTGCACGATTCCAGGCAGAAATATAAGCTGAGTGAGTCAGGAGCTGGATGGCTACGGTAGCCTCTGAAAGCCTCCTCTCTGTTGCGAATAGCATTAGAACAAGTTAAGTTAAACCAATGCTATTTTGCATTAGTAGTAGGAGTAAAATATGGGATGTACGCCTCCATGCCCGAGAGAATCACCTCTGTGATGCGCTCAGCACACGCAGAAGGGCCCGGCCACGGAAGCAGTAATCATTCCATGGGAAATCAGGGAAGTACTACCTAAGGGTCTCCCAATCAGTGGCACTGAAGTACCAAAGGGATCCCAAAAGCCAAAGGGATCCAAAAGACGTATTGATTCGCTAGGATAGGAAACAGATATAAGATTGTGGTCGGAGGTGCTCAAAGGAGGGAAAAGTTTCACAGAGTAAGAAGAAGGATGAGAGGTAAGGAATAAATTCAGAATGTTGGGCCTATCTCCAAGACGAACGGGGATACGAGTAGGGTGCTGTACAATCTGCTCTAGGTCATTTAGGATAGAAAAATTTAAAGCTAGTTCATTAGCGATGTCAGTGAAATGGGAGGAAAGCCAAAGGTGGTGGTGAACATATATATATATATATATACACACGAAATTTTAAACACAAAATAAGATAGCAGTAAACAGAGCAAAGAGAATAACTGGCCAGAGACTGTGAGCCTTTAAACGAAGGAATAGGAATATAGCGCTTACTCTATTGAATATGCCGATCATACCCAAGTTGGGATGCTGTTCGGTCCTACCAACTGGCCAAATTATTAGGAATTTTTTTAAAATTTCATTTTTTGGTATAAAATGTTAAATTAAACCAATTTTAAACGTTGAAAAGTTATTTATTTCTACACAAGAATACATGGTCATTATTTAGCAATAGTTTAGTACTTAGTTTGACCCACCTTAGCTGCCATAATGGCTGCGACACGCTTCGGCATGCCATGAATCAATTTTTTGCATAATTCTTTAGTCGAACGAAGCGTGTTTGTTCGTCAGTTGTCGTTTGGTTGTCGTGCGATGCGGGTGTGTTTCTCTTTCTTTTACGTGTCATTGTAACTACCGTTTAATTTAAATAGTGTATTTACCCAATTTCGGCAATTATTTGTTACAGTTTTTAAGTGAATTTGAAAATGGGGCGAAAGAATGACTTGAGTCCACGGAAAATTGGGCAAATACAGGTTTTATTAACTTCTTCTACATTTAAACAAAAGGAAATCGCTGCCAAACTCCATGTTTCACCACAGTCAGTACTTCGTATTAAGAAAAAAATGGTATTTGGAGAAAATGTAGGCCCCAAAAGGGTTGGAAGATGCGGCAGAAAAAGGGTAACGACTCCAAGAACTGATAGACAGATTGCAATTTTGTCTCTTAGAAATAGAAGAGCTACTTGCAAAAACATTTCCAGTAGTCTAGCGGCTGATGGCATCAATATTAGTCGTAGAACAGTCAACAGGAGGCTTCTAACTGCCGGCTTCAAAGCCTACCGCCCAAGGAAGAAGCCCAGGCTCACTGAGGCTATGAAGAAGGCACGTTTTGCATGGGCAAAGGAACACATTAACTGGACTAGTGAGGATTGGGAACAGGTAAGAATAATATTTAACATTAAATAGAATGTTAATACAGTAAATACAGTATGCATAGAAGTGTATTTACAGTACGTGATAAAACTGCAGTAAAAATATCTGTAAAGCAGCAAGTCATACTGTACTTCGTTTTAGCTGTACTTCATACGCTATGCACTGACTCTTTCACAGGGCTTTCTTTGATTGCAGGTGGTGTTCTCCGATGAGTCAACGATTGCCGTGCTTGACGATCGTGTTCAAAGTGTAAGAAGGAGGCCTGGAGAAGAATTTTTGCCTGAGTGTCTGATGAAAACGGTGAAATTTCCACAAAAGATCATGGTTTGGGGAGCAATTTCTGTGCATGGAACTAGTCGTTTGAGCATTGTTGAGGGGAATATGAACCAAGTCAAGTATATAGAAGTAGTAAGAAGACGTCTACTGCCTCAAATAAGGGAATGGTATGGTAATAGACGTTGGATTTTTCAACAAGACTCAGCTCCATGCCACACGGCAAAGTCGGTTAAAAAATGGTGTCATGAAAATAGTGTTCGGTTGCTCCCATGGGCTGGAAATTCTCCAGACATGAACCCAATCGAAAGTTTTGGTGTATTTTAAAGGACGTAATCCATGAAACGCCGATAACAACAAAACACCAACTCATAGAGCGACTTATTCAAGTCTGGTTTCACTCTACACGTATTAAGGAATTATGCAAAAAATTGATTCATGGCATGCCGAAGCGTGTCGCAGCCCTTAAGGCAGCTAAGGGGGGTCAAACTAAGTACTAAACTATTGCTAAATAATGACCATGTATTCTTGTGTAGAAATAAATAACTTTTCAACGTTTAAAATTGGTTTAATTTAACATTTTATACCAAAAAATGAAATTTTTAAAAAATTCCTAATAATTTGGCCAGTACTGTAAAAAAGAAGATAGTCAGCTAGAAGGAGTTCAGAGAAGCTTCACAGCTAAGATCAATGGGTGCAAAGGACTAAATTACTGGGAAAGGTTACGCGAATTAAACCCATATTCACTGGAAAGAAGAGAGAGATACATCAATTATTTACACTTGGAAAATAATGGAGAAACGGCCCTCCAATATTACTTTTAATCCTATAACCCACCAAACAACGGCGGAAAGTAGAAAAGGAAGAATGTGTCGTTTCCAAAATTAATGGCTAGTTAGGGAACATCCCCATTCCTGAAGGAAAATAGCCTTGTTGTGAAAGGACCAAGACTGTTTAACCAGATGCCCAAGGAACTAAGAAATACGAATGGTGTTGCGATGGACATCTTCAAAAGATTAGATGCCTGGCTCAGAAGAAACCCAGATGAGCCGGGGGTACCTGGCTATGTGAGGTGGAGAGTATAAGAAGCCACCTCTCTACTTCACCGGCCATCTCGAGAGGATAGACGACAAGCTTGACCTTCTTCAAATGCGGAATAATCGCACAGAATGTCCGAAAAGATGAAAGGGAAGGTGTATATATACCTTACCTTACAACCTTACAAAGGTTCCGCGCGATGATTTCTCATTTCGCGAAGGTCAACCTTGTCGCCCCTCCTCTATATATATTATATATATATATAGAGAGAGAGAGAGAGAGAGAGAGAGAGAGAGAGAGAGAGAGAGAGAGAGAGAGCACCAACAAATGCCAAACTGTCAGTATCGTCTTTAGGTAGAATGCGCTTGCGTTTGGCCTTACAATATCGAAATTTTCTATGAACATTCCTTCACAAATATTTTCCAGATTTTTTACTTTTAGCTACGAGTATTTTAACTTCACTTTCTAATCACCAACAAAATCTGACATAAACGTTTCATCAAACCCTGTTATAAGCCAAGTTCAGATAGATGAGATAGGGAAATTATATTTGGTGCAAAATACAGTGTGTCCGTAAAGTCATGGTGGGATTTTAAATAGCTATATTATTGCAACGAAACATGATAATGAGATGAAAAAAAGGCAAATTGAAGAACAACTCTAAAAGAATAACTTTATTTAACGTAGTTCGATATGGGCTCCTCTGGTAGCCCTGCAGACATCTAGGCGGTGATTCAATTCCAGCCACACACGCCCAAGAACATCAGGAGTGACGGATGCGATAGCTTCAGTGATTCGCTCGTGCAAGTGATGAATATCCCTAATGGGTACACTGTACACGCTTTGCTTGACGTAACCCCACAAATAAAAGTCCAAAGGTGTCAGGTTCGGAGAGCGTGGAGGCCATGGCTTCCATCCTCCTCTTCCTATCCATCTCTGTGGAAATTTTTCATTAAGGAATTCTCGAACAACGTTGGCATAGTGCGGAGGAGCACCATCTTGCTGAAAGATGACATTATTGTCAATAAATTGGGGTACTGCAAAATGTTCCAACATAGCGAGGTAGTTGTGTGACGTCACAGTGGGTTCCGCGAAGAAAAATGGGCCAATCACTCGATCTCGTGCTAGAGCACACCACACATTAACTTTCGGGCTATTACGCTCATGTTCAACATAGGCATGTGGACAGCTAGACTAACTACGAGATAAAGGTTAAGCTTAGCCTAGACTAACTACAAGATACAACTTTGAGAGTTGTTCTTAAATTTGGCATTGTTTCATCTCAATATCATGTTTCGTTGCAATAATATAGCTATTTAAAATCCCACCATGACTTTACGGACACACTGTATACAATACAGAATATCTAATCATCAGGAAGTTCATTAACAGGTGCTACTATAGCGTGATTCCTACCTTGATTCGGCGGTCTACCTTTTAATTATAGCTTCTTACCTTGTTTACTAATTGCTTGTTTACATTCCAATGTCCATCGCCCTTGACAATTGGTTAGGTTTAGTCATGATATTTTCGTTAGTTTTAACGAAAATATCGTGACTAAACCTAACCAATCGTAGGTAGACCACATACTATAGTAGCACCGAAACTATTTTTAAATAAATAAAATTTAATAATAAATAGCATTTTATATTTATTATATTTTAATTTATACCTTGGATAGGAATCACACTCTACAGTACTGTAGTTTCGAACCAAAACGGGTAGGAATCACCCTATAGTATCGAAGTCACCGGTAGGAATCACGCTATAGTACCACCCATTAACATATAAATAACTTTACTAACACCTAGCTACTACTGAGAACATTTATCTAACTCTGAGACCGTAGTTACGAATGAACTTCATTTCATAATGATAATATAAATCCTACACCAGGGTGTATTCAGTATGAATGTGACCTTTGTGCATTAAGAAAGGTGTACCTTTGGTGAGGTTCACAGACCTCGAACCAAACTCAGAAAGCTAATGTGTGTGTGTGTGTGTGTTGTAGAAGATGCATGATACCATGAAACGCAATGTTAAAAACTCAGAGTTTGAGAAGTAATTCGTACATGCTTAATTTTATTGAAATTTTGATGGCTTATAATTAGCAGCTATTTTGTAAACTTATTGTATTATAGGTTTCACAACATTATGTATTTGTAGTGTTTTGATTATTATTTTGATCAACAGTAGCCTATATGGAGTTCATTTGTTCTTATGTTTATTAGGGTGGTCCATAATTTCACTTTTTTAAATTTTTAATCGTCCAACATGCTTATGTTATGGGCAGTGGTGCAAGAAACAACATGGTTACCAGTTTTTGGAGTTCCGGTAATATCAGACCCCCCACCCCCAATTCATATTGCATAGTAAAAAAATGAGTAAAAACGACATCTTTTAAGCATTTTTTTAAGATTAATCGTATTTAATTTTAAATAAAAGCATACATATTGCATATCAATTTATTCAGAAATAAACTTTGCACATTTTGGTGTATAAATTAATTATTTATTCGTAATAGTATACATAGAAATGTTCTATAACAGCTGATTAAGCCAATATTTTATGTTTTTCAGATATCCAATGATGTATATAGTATATGTTGCATTTTTCACTTGGTTGATTCTAATCTTATTTTAAATGAATATCATGGCTACTCCTAAGAAATTAAATATAAAGTTAAGAAAAAGCAGTTATGATCCAATTATGGGTAGTCCAACAGGACTATTCCAGCTACCATCCCAAGCAGATGCACTTCAGCATTTCTATCATTTAAAAATAAATAATATGGTTATGAACAATAAAGAAAAGGCTGCAACAGTTGTACTTAATAAAGTTAAAAAATTCTGGGACTCAGCAGGGCATTAAAACGCAAGATATTTCCAAAAGCAGAAGACCAAAAGAAAAGATTCTGACTTTAGTTAATGAGTATGAAACACTGAAAAAACACAAAAACAGGAATACTTCCGAAGATAAAAAGGATATTTTTTGTAAAAAATTAGATATGCTATTGGATATATCGGCACCAGATGCTATTGAAACAATAATGAAAGACAGAATGAGAACAACAAGAAACAAAAGCGAAGATATAAAATTCCTTGCAGATCAAAGAACTATTCGGAATATGTACGTTTCCAGCCTCGATAAGTCTTATGTAACTCGGACAGAAAGACGAAACCAAAGAATTCGACATGATGTAGAGAGAAAAGAAAATACTCTTAGCAGACTTGGATGCAGGACCCAGTGGTGAACAAATGAATATCCCACCTGATGATGACATTCCTATAGATAATGATGAATCAAGTAATGAATCAAATGATTCCGACTTTCAACCTTCGGCTCAAAGAAATCCTAAAAAAAGAATTCGCATTTTCGATTCTCAAATGGTTTCTGACACGGCTGATAGGCTGAATCTCTCGCATAGCCAAAGAACAGTTTACGCTGCAGCAGTTGCCTCAGAATTAAATATAAATATACATGACATTAGCCTGTCAAAGTCTACTTCTAAACGTTCATGTAAAAATACAAGAGCATCTAGTGCAAAACAACTTAAGGCATCATTCAATCCTCCAGAGCATTGCATTGTTCACTGGGACAGTAAATTAATATTGAAAACTACAACTGACAAAACGGAAGAAAGAATGACAATCATTGTTTCTGGTTCTCCGGGTTTTTAAAAAAGACAACATTTTATCAATCCCAACTATAAATAATAGCAAGGGCAAGACATAGGCCTAATGTGTATTCAGAACTCTTTCTGAATGGAATATTGATAAAAATATTCGTGGTATGGTTTTTGATACAAGAGCATCGAATTCTGGATGGAGACAGGGAGCGTGTAAGATCCTAGAAGAAATGATTGGGACTCAATTACTGTGGCTAGCATGTAGACATCATCTATACGAACGCATTTTGTGCTCAGTCTATACAAGTCTCTTCGGAAGTACAACGTCCCCTGAAAATGAAATGTTTAAAAGCTTCAGATTAAATATTTGGCCAAAACTGGACATAACACTACCAACAAAAACACTAAAATTTAAAAATCGCCGATTGAGAGCCAAAGCTTCTGAGGTAAAAGATTTTCTAAAAGATGCACTTAATTCAGCCAATTCACCTCTATTTCCCAGATGCGACTACAGAGAATGTGCCGAGGTTGCTATATTACTTCTTGGGGAAAACGTCTCAAACATTGGTGTGAGATGGGCTAGGCCTGGGGCAGTACACTATGCGACGTGGATGCCATCTGTATTGTATCCAGCAAAGATGTACGCATTCTCTGATCAAGCTGGGTATGATTCAAATATGATAGCAAAACTAGAGAGAATGTGCATATCCAACTGCCTCTACTATATAAAACCTTGGTTGCTTGCTTCCGTCGCCTGTGATGCACCTGTCAACGATTTAAATCTTTTTAATGAACTCATTGAATATAAAAATTATGATCACGATGTAGCATCCAGTGCTCTTAAGGGATTAAATGTTCAGCTATGGTATCTGACTGAGGAACTAGGGGACTAGTATGTTTCATGGACTGCTCTCGATTTTCCTACGAAATTGCAAACAAGGGCAGTCGATGACCCTGATTTTGTTTCTGCAATCGGTTTTCTTGAGAAATGATAAAGAAAAATGTTATTGGATATTGAATAAATTTATTTACTGAAACGACGCAATACACTCCAACATCTTTTTAAATAAGTCCGAGCTGGTGTGGCGCTTACACTATACCATACAAATTCACAAAAAATGACAAGAATTAGTGCGATATATATTTTGCAAAAAACAATAGTATAATAAACTCGATTAGGTCGGGTTAGGTTAGGTTAGGTTAGGTGAGGCCAGGTTAGGTTAGGTCAGGTTAGGTTAGGCAGGGTTAGGTTAGGTTAGGTTAGGTTAAGTTAGGTTTCTCAAGAAAACCCTTGTTTCCAATTTCGTAGGAAAATCAAGAGCAGTCCATGAAACATACTAGGTCCGGAACTAGTACCACTTGCTTTGTTTTCCCGGCAAATTTCAGATACAGAAAAAAGTCTGATTGCAAAGTCAATGAAGAAAGTCTGTCAAATCAGCCCGCAACACCCTCCTCCCAAAGGTCAGCCAATCTTCCCTAAGCTAACAAATACAACTAAGCTGTGTCAGTTAGTTGGTAAGAGTTTTTCAATTGTTTTCCAATGCTTGGGTACTAGTGGTGACTGGCTAAATGAACCTGTTACTTCTTGGAAAAATTGCAAATCTTTCCAAGTTATGGAGAACTTTGTCAAAAATCTGAAAGTTGTGAATGATCCTGCCGAGAGAGCAATCAAGCTGATTGAAGATTTCAAAGAGAGAATTGTTAATGATGAATCACAAAAACAATTTCTGGTAAAAGTTATAGAGCAACATCGACGCCTTCTTCCAGACTTCAAGAAAAAATCTTTGGCTGAAATGTATAATTATGTTGAGTGAGCGTTTATTGTGTAATGTTATGCAGAAGTATTTATCTTTTTAATTAAACTTTGGTATAATTTTTTAATCATTGTAAAAGGAATTCATTTTTGTTTAAAAATAAATACAAAAAAAAAAAAACGATGGGGACCTGGAATCAGGTTTGTTCCCACTCGAAATATACTGCTGGCTTGATAAGCTGGTCTAATTTCGAGCCCATCGCCGCGAAGCTGCCTGGGATGATGCTTCAGGGTGGCGGTAACACCCCTAGAATATATAATTAATTAAAATAATATATTATTACCAAGAAAAAATAATATAGTCATATGTTTATTCACAGAGAAGCGGAAAAACTTTCGTTTTCTCAGTCAAATTTTTAGGTCCCATATAAATTGGGGGTGGGGGGTGGGTCTGATATTACCAGAACTCCAAAAAAAGGTAACCATGTTGTTTCTTGCACCAATGCCCACAACATTAGCCCGTTGGACCATTAAAAATTTTAAAAAGTGAAATTATGGACCACCCTAAATTGTTTATATATACTCGTAAATTCTGACAATATGATCTTGAGGATGCACTGTGCTCTCGCATTAATGCTACAGCCGGGTGATAATGCAACAGAGATGTGTGAAAAGTGTGCGAATTTGAGTTTTACATGCATCCAGCGATAGGATGTCCGCATTGAAAAGTTTGTCAAAGAATGTTTATCACAGCATATAGTTATACACGTGGAAGAATTTAGGGAAAAACAGAAAGAGTCGCGAAAACAGTCTGTTAAATTATCATTCATGTATTAGCATTATAAGAACTACATGGTTCTACGAGCATGAAGTATGTGAACTTTTATTTGGGGGCTCCTGCTTGTTCATGTACAGTAGTTTAAGCCTCTACAAAAATGTCATCTGACTGTGGTGATCTCTGCTGTGCGGTTTTTGGGTGTTTAGGCTTTCGTTTTAGGCGTTTTCCTATTAACCACAGATTTGTTATAATGTTATAATGTTACAGACCAACAAAGACCCTAGGATCCACTCATGGTTGGTCTACCTAACTGTGTTCGTAATTGTGTATGTCCTCCGTGGTGGCAGAGGGGACCTACAATTTTACGTGGGTTCCGAACACACAAGAACATAAGAAATTTATGCAAAACTGCCTGTACATTGGCAACGACCAATTTTTGCATAACTAATTAATTATCAATTTAAAACTAAATAATTATCGATTTAAAACTAATTAATTATCGATTTAAAACTAAAGATAGAATCTCTGGATCCAGAGGATCAAGTCATAATAGACTACTATCCACAAATATGTTACACTCTATATCTATTTTGAGGGAAATGTAAATTAAAACCCTTTGAGATCGAGATCTCATTCCACAGTTTGCTTCATAATACGATATTTATTGTTAGTCATTTACTTTGTATAAAATCTTTATATTATGCATATTTTATATTTACATGTTTATATATAATTTGCATATAATTATTTAAGTATACATCTTTATACATATATACTGTATATATATATATTGAGAGAGAGAGAGAGAGAGAGAGAGAGAGAGAGAGAGAGGAGGGGGGACAAGCTTAACCTTCGTGAAATGATGAATCATCGAACGGAACACTAAAAATTTTGGATGGTTTATATATATATATATATATATATATGTATGTGTGTGTGTGGTGCTTGTGTGTACATATATATATGCCCTTTCCTGAAAGAATCTGTGTGTGTGTGTGTGTGTGTGTGTGTGTGTGTGTGTGTGTGTGTGAGTAGGCTTAAGGCTCGGTCCCAAACTAAAAATTTGCACATTACATTATTTTGATCACTAGCTGACAACTAGCTACCTAATTTTTAGGTAATACAGATAGGTAATAAGTGATACAAAAGCATTGTGGTATTAATCAAATGGTTAAACTCGTATATTGTATATGCGGGCTCTCATTTCTGTTAGTATGTAGCTGTCAGAATGCTTTCAATGTAAAATAGTTTGCCGTGACTCCTGCTTCAGAGGATAGCTAGGTGATTTAGGAATGCAATGAAAGAGACAGAAGTGTAGAAGTGAGGATAAGTTTTAAACTACTGTTACCCCTACTGCTGCTACTACTACTAATAATAATAATAATAATAATAATAACAACACAGTTTCCTCGTACGCCCGACTTCTAGCTTGCAACATAAAAATGGTGTACATTCTGTTGAAGAATGGGTAAAAATCAACAGACATAAGTAAGTACTGTATATATATATATATATATATATATATATATATATATATATATATATATATATATATATCACAGAATACGTGGATTTAGAATAATGGAATTAGGACAGTTTTGAGAGAAGTTACGATTTCTTCCTCTTGTTGTAAAAAGCATTCAGAATTTGAGAGTATGCAACTTTCAGGTTTGCTTAAATAAATCGGAGGCGACCGTGTGGTGAAAGATCCTTACTTGAAGTATGGTTGAAGATATGCTTTGAACTTCTTTGGTGTTATTGCCTCATGAAGGACTGGTGCTATATTTAGTCAGCAATCTTTGCTACGATGCTAAAGACTAGAGTTATGCCTTCTAAAGACCTTCCCACGTTTTCTATTAACTGGAAATGAGAAAGTTTTTTTTTTTAGTCAAACCTACTTATTTCGATGTTGTCCAATAGATATCATTTTGTATCAGTAAATAAGGTTTGCTCAACTAAAGCGCCTGTCAAACATGGTGTGCCACAGGGCTTAGTTCTTGGTCCACTATTATTTTTATTATATATAAATGACCTTCCACGTTTATCTAATATACTGCACTTCATAATGCTTGCAGATGATATAACTGTCTCTTTTTCTTGCAAAGATGTTAATACAGCTAAGAATATATCTCATTCAGAATTCGTCAGTGTAATGAAATGGTTGACCACCAATAAACTCTTCCTAAATACTAGTAAAACAAATTTCATGATTTTTACTAATAAAAGAAATGTATATCTTGATGAACTTAATGTTAATGAAATCGCCATAAAGGCGTGTGCTGTAACAAAATTTCTTGGTGTAATGCTAGAAAAGAATTTGCAATGGAGTTCATGTAAATTATATCGCGAAAAAGATTTCAAGGAACGTTGCTATAATGTTTATACTTAGAAATGTAGTCCCTAAACAAGTTTTATTGACTTTATCATACTCTTGTTCTTCCTTATATAACATACTGCTCCCTTGTTTGGGGAAACTCCGTAACAACGCCTTAAATGGTATCTTTGTCATCCAAAAACGAGCAATAAGGTTATTATCTGATGCTGATTTCCTTGATCACTCTAGTGCATTATTTAAAGAGCTAAACCTACTAAAGCTCAACTATATAACCAAACTGGCACATTTTATTTTTATTTACAAGTGTAAGAACAAAATCATTAATTTGCAATGGGTAAATAGATATTTTTAACTCATCAAGAAATCCACTCGTATCAAACCAGAAATATATCAAAGGTTGTTATACCTCGATTGTCTTCATCTCAAAAACTACCCATTTTCATTGGATTGAAACTATGGAATGACTTGCATGCCGATATAAAAAATATCGTGAATGTAAATTTGTTTAAAACCAAGTTGAAACCCCGATTAATAATGGCATACTAACAAAAATCTAGGATTAATGTCCACTAATATTGTTTAACATTGTCTATTAATATTGTTTAATATTGTCTATTAATATTGTTTAATATTGTAATATATGTTTTAACTATTAATAGTACTTATTTACTTACTAATTTATTTATTATTATAAATTTATAACAAATAGCTGCTTATTTTAATAAGAACCCAGTAAAGCCTAAAGCTTAAGTGCCAAATTAAATAAAATAAACAGTCGAACTTCACAATTATTCATGTCATTGTAAATTGAAAAAACTTATTTATTTTATTATTAATAAAGGTTATTCTATCTATCTATATCTAGAGGCTTTTATTGTGAAAGGAATTGATATCAGTGTGTTTAATTTAAATACTCTTAACCTGTGTACATATATATAATAATAACAATAAATCAATATTAGTAATAATGTTTAAGTGGATGTTTAGATGAGGATAACATATTTGCTTTTAGTTTTAAGGCCTCATCACACAGTTTGATGTAGCTTGTGAGATGAATGGTTCGTTTACAGGTATACGGCATAAAATACATACATTCTAACTGGCTTGAGCAATATGACAATGAATGAAGACGCATCGATGATTGAATTCATGAAATATAAATTGCATGTATCTACATGTTCATCCTAATCTTTTTAAAAAAGTCATATATATATATATATAATATATATATGCATAATTCATTCGCTTCAAGTGCTTAATTGTGAAATATATATATATATATATTATATATATATATATATATACAATAAACAAATATTATTATTTAAGATGGTTATTGAGGGTAAATAATAATATTTATGTTAGATAAACAACATAATGTATCTTAATCTTTTTTATCATATGGACTATAGTCTGGTAATAAGCCTTTTCAATTCATTTCACTTCACTTCATTTCATATTAGTGTAAAATAAACAAATTTTAATTAGGAAAAGCAAAAGTTACCCCTATAATTGAAAATAAAATGTTCTATTTCAATTTATTTAATTTTTTTATTTAACATTATATAACACAAATATTAATCAAAGAAATTGCTTTTGATTTAAAATATGTTTAGTCTGAGTTTCTAATTTGTGATGTATGCAATTTGTTAACATGTGAAAATGGAATTACAAATGAGTAGGTAATGTGGTATTAAGAATGTAATAATATGGTTTGAGGTGGGTGGATATTCTCGTTAGGCCTATTAAACCTTTTTTGAGATATGTATTTCAAGTTTTTATTGTTATTTTCAGAATGTTTGCTACCCCTGCAGATGAAACTAACGGGGATCGCGAACACGTCGGAACAAAAAGTACTCGAATATTTGTTTGTCTGTTTTTGTTTGTTTGTTTGTTTTTGTCTGTTTTTGTTCGTCTCATGAAAGATCAAGAAGGTTATGATGAACACTTTTTTCTCAAGGAGGAAGGCGAGGATTAGTCCTTTCTTAATTTTTTTCTTTTTTGAAGGAAGGTGAAGACGGTGGAGACGAATCCTTTTTTTAAATTTAATTTTTTAAATTTAATTTTTTTTAATTTAATTTAAAAAAAAAAATTAAATTTTATTTTTTTTAATTTAATTTTTTAAATTTTATTTTTTTAATTTTATTTTTAATTTTTTTTCAAGGAGGATGGGGCTCCGCAGGGGCCCCTCAAGGGCCAAATGCCCTTCATTAAGGACGGTGAGACCCCATAAAGGGGTTAGGAACTTAAGTAAGGGGGCCCTTCATTACGAAGGCGAAGGCCTTCAGGGGCCCCTCCAGGGGCTGGAATCAAAGCACCCCATATTCCTCTGGGCAACTGCGCCTATACTACTAATGTGCAACTTTTTTTTTAATAATTTTTTTCACTTTTTCATTTTTAAATTTTTTTTCCACTTTTTCAAGTATATTTTTATTGGTATAGGATATGTGCTTTGAGTAAAACAGTGTAACCTTTCCCCAGACTTGAATTCAATCTGTTGACACATCTTCAACGTTGATTATATACAAGGGGTCCAGGAAGTCTCTGGCAATTCCATGCTTGGGTGCATACTTTGTCGAATTACCAGGGACTTCCTGGACACCCTGACTTACCCTCGTACAGTATATATGAACTTGTAGTTATCCAAATTCTGAATTTTGTCTTAAGCTATCATTTCAATGTATAATACCTAAAGTAAAAAAAATAAATAAATAATGTAATATTTCCCTTGCTGTAAACATAGATCATACCAAAATTGGAATATCGTTCAGTATTAACGTCTTAACTTCAAAAATAGTTTAGACATTATCAAGGACATCATATGTTTATAATAGGACGAAGACTACAAGTATTATTTACAGCTATGTTATGATAGAAATAAGATGAAGGTATTTGTGGTGTAACATTTTGTGCAAGACAATTCCTGAAAGAAACAAAATTATCGTTTTAGATACAATATATATATCAGGATTGGCGTCAGGAAGGGCATCCGGCCGTAAAATTTATTGCCAAAACCAGAGGATGACATGTGGACAATATCGAGGGGTGTAACTAGAAGAGACAGGATAAGGAACAACAGAGTCAGGGGGCTGGTGAAAATTATGGGAATTTCAAAGAAGGCTCTAGAGAGAAGAATGGCATGGTATGGGCATGTAATGAGAAGAGACGAGAACTACGTTGGGAGGAGGGTGTTATCTATGGAAGTGCCCGGGAGGAGGAAGAGAGGAAGACCGAGGATGAGATGGAAGGATCGCATCAGGATGGACATGAGCGATAAAAACCTGACGGAGGAGATGGCGCAGGATAGGGCGGAATGGAGGAGAAGCATCCGCAACAGCGACCCCATATAAATGAGACTAATAATGCTGCAGAAGTGTACTTTTTATCGTATAGATAAGCGTGTAAAAAAATCCTTTCAGCGTATAGAGTTCTCAAATACTAGCATGTAATTTACATTATATAAGCTAAGAATCGAATCTGATAATAAATATTAAATAGAATTACGTAAAACGATTCAAATACAATATGAAGCTCAAGATTTGAGGATAATTTTCAAATAAACTCGACCAGAGATCCATTGCTTCTGACTGAATACTGAGGGATCATTTTGGCTTTGTTACATAGAATAGAAATATTAAGTAAACTACAGTAGAGGGTATCCATAAATGTTTATCCTGAAAACAGTATACTCTCATGTTTTAATGACGAATCTTACATCCGTTTTCGTTTTACAAGTGATCTCGTACACGCATAGAGTTTCTGTGCTGGTGTGTTTCGTTAACCACATTCGCCGCTAGGAGCGCTGTAGTAGCTGTTCAGTTAAGATGGCGTCTGTGACAAAGAAGGCACAATGTGTTGTGTGGCTTGCAGAAACAAAATCTCCTGTCAGTGTTCAGCGAAGGTTCAGAACAAAGTATGGAAAGAATCCACCTGATGTGAAGTTAATTAAGTCGTGGATGAAAAAATTCTTGGAAACTGGAAACGTGGAAAAGGGAAAGAGCAGTGGTAGACCATCAGTTTCCGATGGGACGGTGGAAAGCATTCAAACTGCTTTTACACGGTCACCAAGGAAATCGGTGAGACAAGCTTCATGCCAACTAAAGATACCGAAGTGGTACCTAAAACGAATTGTGGTTTTGAGGGTGGTATGACTCAAGGCTATACGGTACATATAACAATCAGTTGGTCAATATTCGGGAGATGCACGGCCTCCGAATTCAGATTTGTTATTCATACCAGTCGTTAGTACATATGATTTGATGAATTTAAAAAAAAAACTAGACCTTGTGCTTTTAAAAAATAAGGGAGATAATGATTTTTTTCACTTTAACGATTTTTTGACATTTTATGAGAAACTGGTTTTGAGAGCTGGTAACAAAAAAACAAAGACCACAAGACTATCCTACATTATTTTTTGCGAGAAATCACGAAACTTTATCCACCGCCACAATAAAAGGTTAGTTATTTTTCCGTCGATTTAGTGAAGGTTAGGGTATGTTAGGTTAGGTTAGGTTCGTTTTAGTGAAAGTTAAGTTAGATTAGGTTAGGTTAACAAAACCTTCACTAAAACGAACCTAACCTAACCTTCACTAAATCGACGGAAAAATAACCAACCTTTGCGGTGGATAAAGTTTCGCGACTCGGAAAATGTCAAAAAATCGTTAGTGAAAAAAATCGATATCTCCCTTATTTTTAAAAAGTACAAGGTCGTTTTTTTTTTTTTTTAAATTCATCAAATCATATGTACTAACGACTGGTATGAAAAAAAAATCTGAATTCGGAGGCCGTGCATCTCCCGAATATTGACTCAACTAGTTTAGTTTAATGGCTCGGTAAATGCACAGCAAATGTTGACCTACCAATCTCAATCAAAAATTACTTGTATTTGTATTAAAAATAGAACAGTATGTTCATGTATTGGTAATAAAACACTTTTGGTTCGCTTACAAACAAATATAAGGGCTATTCCGCGCTACAAACCTGTATCCTTGAAGTTCATTTTTCTGTATTCTGAAAAACAATTTTCAGTTTTTTAAATTTATAATATGTACTGAAAATAACCGAATTTCGACTGTATTGTAGATCAAATCGTTATTTATAAATCGACAAAATAGTATATCAAAGATAAAATTAAAATTATTTCAAAGCTGTCGACAAATCATGTTTTGGAAATAACAAATTTGGTCTATGAGAGCCAGTTTCGGTTCTTTAGTACAAAAAAGTACATCACTCAACTATTTTGTTAAAAGAAAACAAATTCTGACCCGTAAGAACCAAGTTTCAACTTTAAAGTACAGTTATGTACTTTCAGTGTTGGGAGTAGCGGTAGCGCCCCTGCTTTTGAGGAAAAGTAGCGAGAGCAGTACGGGCGCTACATTTTAGAGAATTCTAACTCGCTACTTTTAAGGTGAATAAAAACTATTTTTGTTCTTATAATTTACAAGGTAAGAATATTGCAATAAATAAAAGCAATTAAAAATTAAATTTGGGCCACAAACAACGACGTGGTGGTGCTTGGAAGTTTGCCTGCGTTATGAGCTTGAATGGGCTATATTTAGTTTGGTCAGCATCAAGTTCTTGATGCTGCCACATACATGTAGTCACACTTATTTTATTATAAATAAATAATGTGTATTTGACCGTTTTTATTATTTTAAATAGGGTGTGGTCAAAAAGCAGCATGAAATAGTTCAGTTCTACTAGTAGCACTTATTCCTAAATTATTAGCAATCAAATAAAAGAACAGTGAATTGAATCAAAGCAAATTTTTACTATCCCACCACTATAGAAGATGTAACGAGATATTAGTTTCTTCCTTTTGCCTGCTTTATTCATGTCCTATTGTTCTATACAGTATACACCTTTTTTTCTCACACAGCTGCTCAGTAACTAAAAGCAACAACTTAGCTACTGAATTTGTGATTTATAAATATGTACATTGATGCTATTTTCTAATACTTGCACAAATTACACATACGTATTGGGGAATTATTATTTCAATTGTAAATGCTTTTCAAAAGTAGCGGTAGCCCCGCTGCATTTTGACCCATGTAGCGGTAGCGCTAGCGCCGCTATTTTCAGGAGGTAGCGCGCACAACACTGTGTACTTTAGATACATTTATGTATCCCAAGCTTCATTAAATTTTTGCAGTGTAATTTTGAGAGCCATTAAAAAAACTAGTAATAATAAAAAGCAAGCAAACCAATATTTGTCCCCTTTCGATTAAACATTTATTTATTAACTCTTTAAAGCCGTGCGTGTCACCTCACTATCTCGTTGTGGCAAACACCAGATGATTTTACTTAGTTTTAAAGAACACTTCCCACCAGTCAATGATTAATAGTAATTCTTTATACATCCCATATATTTTGTGGGAATAAAAAAAGTCATTCACATTTTTTAAATGTTTTAATGTGCAATATGGAAAGATCAAAAAACGTATTAAAGGATTTAACTTTGGTTTTCTGTTTGAATGACTGCAAAAAAGAATTTTTAATAAAACTTCTCCCTCAAACCAACTAAATATGTAGCAAAGATTACAGAGATTACCAATAGGAGAACTACGTAAATGCTTTCTCTTTGACCAATTTTCCGATCATTTTAGCTTTGAAATTAATCTTTTCAACTGTCCACAAAAAGGAATAAATAAACAGAAGAATGGAAAATAGTTTAGATAAATAACATATGATATAACTTACAGAAAGTGGGGATGGAACACTACATTTTTATTTGTGCAAAGCCCAGTCATACATTTCTGCATGCAGTTTTGTGGTTTTATATATATGTTGCAGTAAGAACCCAAAATCCGTCAAAACCAGTTTTTACTAGTCAAAACTAGAAGTCACGAAGGTCGTTCGCTAAAACTAGTATTACCTAGTAAAAACTAGTTCCACCTAAGACTGTCGGGGAGAACCCGAAATATACGGCTTACACTGCTTACTAAACCTACTTTGAACCTACTTTTAACTAAGTGAATGCTCGGTTAGGTCAACTGTGCGCCCTTAACAGTTGGTTAGGTTAAGTCGTGATATTTTCGTTGAAACTAATGTCGTGAGTCGTGATATTTTAAAGTCGTGATATTTTCGTTAAAACTAACGAAAATATCACGACTTAAAGAATCGTCAAGGGCGTACAGTTGACCTAACTGGGCATTCACTTAGTTAAAAATAGGTTAAAAGTAAGTTTAGTAAGCCGTGTAAGCCGTATATTTCGGGTTCTCCCCGACAGTCTTAGGTGGAACTAGTTTTGACTAGGTAATGCTAGTTTTAGCGAACGACCTTCGTGACTTCTAGTTTTGACTAGTAAAAACTGTTTTTGCAGATTTCGGGTCTTTACTGCAACCTATTATATATAATAATTTATAATATATATATATATATAATATATATATAATATGATACACACAGACCGTGCATGGAACAAGGAACTCTTCTACGAAAATTAAATCCACTATAGTCCGAATAAGTAATGGTGAATGACAAATACTATAGTTTTTTCTTTTTCATGATGCTAGCCCGACGTGGGCAACGGGTCACTCGCAAAGAAGTCCCAAAAATATAGCTTCCCTCACCAGCTATCTGTAAAGCAGATAGGATCCAGCTTTTCTACGGTTTATAGCAGCCTAGCCCAGCTACATTTAGAACCTCAATATATGCAAAAGACTCGCTGCCTTCACGTCAGACTGAATACATCAAAGAAAAAGGGGTAACTATTATATTTTTAGCCAAAAACCACAACTTAAACCTCAACTGGCAAAATTGAGCGTCCACTTTTCAAGGCACATAACATGTCTGTTTCATGATGGGAATGAACTCAGAATGGTTCCCTGAGGTTTTTTTATGATACACACAGACCGTGCATGGAACAAGGAACTCTTCGAGGAAAATTAAATCCACTATAGTCCGTCGGGCTAGTATCATGAAAAAGAAAAAAACTATAGTATTTGTCATTTACCATTACTTATTCGGACTATAGTGGATTTAATTTTCGTAGAAGAGTTCCTTGTTCCATGCACGGTCTGTGTGTATCATAAAAAAACCTCAGGGAACCATTCTGAGTTCATTCCCATATATACATATATATATATATATATATATATATATATATATATATATATACAATTTATAATGTTTCAGACCTGCAAAGGCCCGAGGATCCAGTCATGGTTAGTCTACCTAACCGTGTTTGTAATTGTGTACTGCGTATGTCCTCCGTAGTGGCGGAGGGGACCTACCTACAATTTTACGTGGGTTCCGAACAATGAAAACCTTAATTTTACTACCTTAAATTATACCTAATCTATCAACGTATGCATCTAATCGATTTTTAAACATGTTTATAGACCCGCTACTAGGATTCTCGGAATGTAAGTAATTTCGAAAAACTCCATATAAATATTGGAGAAGAAGGGGGACAAGGGATTACCCATGGCCATCCCAAAAACCTGTTGATAATATTTGTTATTGAAAGTGAATTTACAGTCTTTGATGCAAAGTTTAATGAGTTCCAAAACGATGTGTGCAGGTAGTGGCAGGTCGTACTTATGTAATTCTCGGGAGAGAAAGTCAAGCATATCGTCAATCGGCACTTTTGTAAACAATGAACTAACGTCAAAACTGATCAATCTATCGTTGGTTTCAGTGCGCACTTGGTCCTGTTGTTTTGCATTCGTCCAGAACGGATTTAGACAAGAAGGGCAAAGTGCTAAAACTGTGGTAGTTTTCCCTTATAAATTTGTATGCTCCTCTTACAATTTTTATTTTTCAATTTATTTTTATTTTTTATTTTTTTATTTTTTGTGACCTATATATAATTCAGGCATTATCTATAAAATTGGTTGTAAACAATCCACTTGATCCTGTTGTTTTGAATTCGTTCAGAACGGATTTAGACAAGAAGGGGAAAGTGCTAAAATTGGTAGTTTTCCCTTACAAATTTGTATGCACCTCCCACAATTTTTATTTCTATATTTAGTATATATACATATATATATATATAATATTTTTTTTTTCTTTTGTGACCTATTTATAGTTTCGAACTCTTTATTTACTTCAGTGTTCCTGAAGATGTAATTAGACGAAAGCGGTTGTGCACCATTTTGTGTTTCCTTTCCTTCGTGGTTCTTTCTTTTCCGTTCAGAAACTACACTAGGATAATGTAAGGGAACGTAAACTTCACTAGGATAATGTAGGAGGACGTAAACTACACTAGGCACCACAGGGAGACGTAAACTACACTTGCTTCCAAAATTTGGTATTTCTTTACTATTACACCTGTCTCCGGTAGAAAGTTTTAAAACTGGTTTTCAATGTTAAAGACATGACTTAAATATGGGTATAAAAATAGGTTAGGTTAGGTTAGGTTAGGTTAGGTTGTTTTAGGTTAGGTTAGGTAAAAAAGGGTAAAAAAGAGCAAAAAAAAGGGTAAAAGTGGGTAGAAAGTTTTAAAAGCTTTAAGTTTCAATAACTCTAACATTTATTTGCGACGGAAATGAGTATCATTTTTTAATTCAGCACATTGAAAAACATTGAAAACCAGCTATTAAAACTTTCTACCGGAGACCGGTATAATAGTAAATATTTACCCAAAATTTTATTCAGAAAGCAGTTCAGATATTTATATCTTTATGTAACGTACACAGATAAAAACACATTTTATTAAGTGATGAGTAATATACCTAATTTATATATATGTAGGGGATGATGATGGTGATGTCTGCTCTGTCTGTTCTATGATCGTTTATACACGCTTAAACGGGTAGGGTAATCTGTACCAAATTTAGTAGAAACATTAAGGGAGAACCAGAGAAGGTTTTAGTAACACATCCGCTCCTCCGAATTCTGTCCTAGCTTGTATTTTGGGGTTTTTGTTGGGCAAGACGCATAGGGCATTCTCGTGTGTGTGTGTGTATATATATATATATAATATATATATATATATATTGTGGGATCGACCACAAATCGATCCTAAACCATCGTTCAAACTCACCTAAAGTATATATATATATATATATATATATATATATATATATATATATATAGTGTGACCGCAAAAAGGCCGAGTGGAATTGCAATGTAATGTTGAACAATGTTGCAAAAGGGGAGAGGGTTGGCACCCATGGGGGAAAGGGATTGGCGTCCATGGTGGAAGGGGTTGGCACCCGTTGGGGAGGGGTTTGGCACCCGTGGGGGAGGGGGTTGGCACCCTTGGGGGAGGGGGTATGGGAGCAAGTGGGAGGGTGTTTAGCCCCAAGCTGCATGAAGGGGGAGAGGGGGTTTACTCCCCCAAGCCTAACCTGACCTAGGATGGTAGCCTAAGAGAGAAAGAGAGAGAGGAAGAGAGAAGGTCTTTTCGCTGGCAAATCTCGACGCATACTGATGCTTTTGACCTCAGCAGTTGGTTTAGAAGTCTTAATCAGCCAGTTGGCTTAATCTTGCTTAGAAGGCTTAACCAGAAGTGTATATATATATATATAATATATATTAATGGAATAGATGTTCGGCCCACAAAGAAATAAGAAAAAATTTCTCCACGCCCTCCTTTATAAAACAAACAAACAGCCAAACATTCCCTGACGAGATGTTGAATATGAAAAAATTTCATGGCCCTTTTTACGCAGCGTTCCGGCGTGTTCCGCCGGTTTCACGGGCTTCGTTAGAGTAATTCTTCTAGCCGCAATCGTGCAGGAGGGGCAACATTCCCATTCATCAGACTGATATCATATATATATATATATATATATATATATATATATATATATATACTTTACATGTAAAAATCAAGTACCAGTTGAATGGAGAGACGAGATATTCATTAGACAATTCAGAAATATGGGGAATTTCAGGTCAAATTTCTTTGTACAAAGCGAATCATGTCTAGGAGAAAACGAGCCCAAGTTTCGCATTATGCGTAAAGTTTTTAACTCTATTTGTACGTGATCGGAAGAGATTAATATAATATATTTTTTTCTAATTAATGCCATGTAAATTAAAATATTAAACGCACAGTATTTAACAGCAAATCAAATCTCAATGAAGCACAATAAAGATCAGAAATATATATATATATATATATATATATATATATATATATTTATTTCCAATTAATGCCATGTAAATTCAAATACTAAACGCACAGTATATAACAACAAATCAAATCTGAATAAAGCACAATAAGATCAGAAAATATTCACTTTGTGACCCTCTCAAAGAATTCCTTTTTGTCAGATTAGCTCCATACACATATTGCTTTGAATTCAACTCGATTTCTTGACGCAAAAAATTTGCCTTATCTACCCCGCAATGAAAGAGAAAATAACCTTTTCCCGTCTGCTAAAACCTTTTCTCCATGATATTATGTAAGTGGTGTACCTAAACACAATCCACAAAATTCTTTTCTGATGAATTGATACGCTTGTTGTTCGCGCTCTTCAGGATGCCCTGTATTTCTCCCTTGTCTAAAGATCGTCTCCATATCCAATATAGTTGCTCAGCGATTGCATTCTTGCAGTTTTTGACCAATGTAGCATTCTATTTGTCCGGTCCTGCCGCTGAGTGTGATTTTAGTTTCCCCATAGCTTGTGTAATATCATCGGTCGTAAAGTCGAAGTCCGTTATACTTTCTCCTTGTAGTTCTTCTTCAAAGAACGCGTTTCTATCGCATATCAGTTTCTCAGTTTTTGGGATACTGAAAGATTTTCGTACTGAGCTCTTCATATTTCGGATATTTCTGTTAGATCGTCAGATAAAGCACTCTCTTCGTTTTCAAAAGATTCAATATCGCATGGTTTTTCGACTTCCTATTTGCAAAATCATAGAAGTACTTTAAGTTAACCTTTATCGCCTCTATAGTGGCGTCTTCTTTTTCTGTATGCTTCTCAATTATATATATATATATATATATACACACACACAGGTAAAGTGCATTTATCCTGATGTTCTAAAGTGCAGAAACAGCAATGCCACTCTTCAAAACATCTGACCGGGGAGAATTATTTTCACCGCAGGATGTGACCAACATTTGTGAAGCTGAACAGATTGAGACAACGGACTGTCACACGCACGAACTATAAGTAGAAAAATTATATAACCGTATTTCCACCAAAGCTTTATTTATAACTTCTCTCTCTCTCTCTCTCTCTCTCTCTCTCTCTCTCTCTCTCTCTCTATATATATATATATATATATATATATATATGTGACCCGATCAAATGATGGACAATTTACGAATCCAGGTCATATTTTGTTAGTTTTAAAAAACTATCACGATTTAAAGTAACCCTTCGTCAAATGCATACAACTAACCGGGCAATCAATTAACCTAACCGGGCATTCAATAATTTCCCATAGATCTCGAATAATTTTAAGCAACTTTTAACAAATACCACACAAAGAGTGTATCAAAGTATATGTGAATGACCCGGGTCCGTAAATTGTTTATTGTTTATTATTTGACCGGGTACCCTGGCTGTTTAAGCGTCTCTCTCTCTCTCTCTCTCTCCCAGAGAGAGAATAGGTTAAAAATGAACTAGTTCAATAGCAGGAACCTCCCTGAGTGGATCGAAAGGTTTTTGAGGATTCACCTTGTCCTTGTAACTCCTTGTAACACTCTCTCTCTTCCTATATATATATATATATATATATATATATATATGTGTGTGTGTGTGTGTGTGTGTGTGTGTGTGTGTGTGTGTGTGAAATAATTCTAAAAAGTAAAAAAATGTTGGAAGGGAATTAAGTTGGGAGCCTAAAACGGACATAATTTTTCCGTCAATTCTAATTTAATCGAACCGAAGCTAATCTAACCCCAACTTTTCCTTGTGTCGAAGTTCTGATTTCATTCGAATCTTGTGTCGAATTACAAAAATTGGTCTTCCTTTTAATAGTAAAAAATTCATGAATTTTCCCCACTTTCTTTCATTTCCTTCTGTCGGAATATTTAAGGGGAGACTGTTGTCGAAGACGAATAATTGATAGCTTTTATGTATGTCCCTATAATGTATTATTTATTCGCTTCTGGTGTTCATTATTTATTATTTACCCGGTGACGGCAGGCGGCGTGCAGTAAAGCCCAGCTGATCATCCTTTCGCACAATAAAGAAAGTAGTTAGCAGATAAATGGGTACCCTGGGTATATATGATGACAATGAATATTAATTATATCTGTAGCGGATAAATAAATAATTACAATTCAGAGCCCTGGAAACTTTCTTCAGAAAAAATATATGAACTGGTCATAAAATAAATAAAAAATTTCTGTCAACATCCGAACCATTTTTTTTCTTAAAGGACCTGGGCGGAGCTTAATCGTGTGGTAAAAACTTTTTATAATAGTTTTGAAGAAATTCAAATAGCCGGTGATGATCTGAATATGGGAATAGAAGTATTACTGGAAAATCGATCCTACGAGTACATGGTCGTTGATGAAGTGATGTGAGTGTTTCCTTTTTTCTTGTGTGTGTGGCGGGTAAGAATAAGCCATGTAGTTTCAACATTTTATTAAATGATAAAGCTATGAGGAATGTCTTATAAATTAATACATAATAGCGTTTACTGTATACAACACATTTTTATGTAATATTACCTTCAATGTTTCTCACACATATAGGAGTGTCAATGATCTAATTTTGTATACATTATATATATATATATACACATATATATATATACATATATATATCCAACATAATTTAGTTACAGAATTAGCATCCATTACATTTTAAATAAGCTACAGAACATAATTCTTGTCCTCAAACGCTACATAAACTAATATTATTGGGTACATTTTATAATTTTACACAATATTGTAACAATTGATGAAGTTACAATTTTATATATATATATCGGGTGGCCACAAAAACTTTACTTAATTCAAAGTTTAATAACTGCAACAATTCAAAACTTATGCGATTGAGCTTTGGCACACATTAACAGATGGTTATAATCTATAACTGCGGGAATTTTCAAATATGTAGGTTCTATAGTTTTGTTATAGTGAACAATTTAAAAGCATATGTCTAAAAATAGCATGCCGAAGAAAATGAATTTGAACTTAACAAAATTTACTTAAACAAATGGTCAATGTGACCACCTCCCTGTTGGTAAACTGCCCTCAATCGCTTCTTCCACGAGGAGATGCACTTTCGAACCTCATCTAGGGTGATATCCTCCCATGCTCTACTGATTTTCTCCTTAAGTTCATCTTCGGTGAAATTGTCTTTCTGGCTGCCGTAAACCTTCACCATGAGGGAATCCCATACTGAATAGTCCATCGGATTACAGTCGGGAGACTGAGGCGGCCATTCATCCTTTTTGATGAAATTAGGGGTATCTTGCTCTAGATGATTTTGGGTCGCTCGGCTTGTATGGGCGGGTGCCCCATCTTGCTGGAAAATGTAGACCTCATCAGGATACAGCTGACGACAATCAGGAAGTAACCCATTATCTAACAGGTTGATGTAGCGCTCAGAGTTAACTTTAGTTTCGTTTGTGGCAATAAAATGAATTCGTGTTTTCCCCTTCCATGAAATTCCCGCCGATACCATTACTTTTCTGCTGAATCGTGAGGTTTCATGATAAAGCCTGGAGGGAGGAATGTCCTTTTTCCTTGAACCATAAACCCTGTCATTTTGCCTGTTTTTGGCCACCTCCAACGTGAAATCCTTTTCGTCTGTAAACACAACTTTTTGCACGTCTTCAGCTGAGTAGCGTTCATATAGGGATTTACAGCGGGTCTTTCTACGCTGTCTTACATTCTGATCACGCCGAGAAACTCGAATTCTCTTGTAGGCCTTCAATTTCAAACGTTTTACAATCCCTTGTACAGAGGAGCGAGAAATCCCAAGGTCGTACGCAATCTGTCTCTGGGAGCGATGAGTTCCGGGTGTATTCTCCTGGGATTGAATCAGTTCCTCCACGGCAGCCTTATTTTCTTCTGTTGAAACACTTTTGGGCCTGCCGCTGCCGGGTTTTCTAGCTGTTGATCCAGTATCCTTTATCTTTCTTATTAAGTTATAAACACTTTGACGAGTCCAGTTCTTTGCGGGGAATTCTCGGACAATCCTATTTCCATTCCAACCTTTTTCCTTGACACATGCTTCTATGATGGCTTTATCACTTTTACTTAACGTCATGCTGGCGGGGTTTTAGCGGAAAAATAAAAGAAAGCAAATTCACATTAGGTTTAGCCTACGCCAGCGCGCGTGTCATACTACGCTACATTAGGTTTAGCCTACGCTAGCGCACGTACGTGTCAGATGCACACCAGGCATGCTATTTTTAGACATATGCTATTAAATTGTTCACTGTAACAAAACTATAGAACCTACATATTTGAAAATTCCAGCAATTATAGATTATATGCATCTGTTAATGTGTGCAAAATCTCAATCGCATAAGTTTTGAATTGTTGCAGTTATTAAACTTTCAATTAAGTAAAGTTTTTTTGTGGCCACCCGATATATATATATATATATACATATATATACATATATATATACATAAAACTTCACACAATACAACGCGTGCCTACAAACGGGAACCGCTTTTTTATGTGGTTGCTTACCAGAGTATCATTTCGTCCAGTGTCGCACAAATCGAATAATTTTTAAAAAAAATTGTAAATTTGTTCCTGCGAGCCATATACATAAGAAAGGATAGGTTGTACATGCCACAGGTATTGCCATAGTAGCCCTGGAATCGGTAAGGGTTCTAGACAATTTGGGAATATGCAATTGCACGAGAAATTTTACAATAATAGCATCATTCCAAGGATCCCCCCCCCCCTCAGTGAATTAAAATAGTACATTCGCTCCCTATTTTTAAAATAAACGGCTATCCAATGACTTCCTTCTCCGTCACTAAAATCCGTATTTAGAATAAGTGTGCCGCACCTGGAAGCTTTAGCGTTTCATTCTTCGCAAACACACCGATAAATTTGGAGCGTGTTAATCGGTCACTATTCAATACTCTCTGGAGTGTATTCGTATCCATTTATAAAAGTCCGTGACTACACTTCTAAACCTATCAATCTCTATTAGGGCTTGCGATTCGAGGTACACCAGTACACTAATAGGAGCGTCTACCGGCTTGGAGAATTCAAATCTGACTGAGATGTTTCCACTCTGCTATGGACTTATGTGCGTATTTATACTACCAGGTAAGTCTGGCGAGATGTCAAATGGGTAAAGGTTAACCTGTTCAAAGAATTCCTTCTGTGTTACGCCGATTCCTAATTCGTTGCAAGTACCGGCAATATGTGCAAGATTACTATAAGCTCTCGAGCAAAGCGGGAACACGGCTTCTGTTGAATAATCCGTTTTTAATGTCCCCCCCCTAAGGCGACTCCATTAACGTATAGGGTTATATTTTTAAGGCCGAAATTTTCGAAATTAAATGCGTTCTTTTTATATTTTCCATTCACAGAAGCGTGTTCCTGCATTCCAATTAATAACCTCTTAGTTAGACCTCAAGGGGCAACATTTTCTATCTGCTTCGATGTAAGCCCTGATGACACGGTGTATAATTTGAGCTGAACTCTGTTAATTGGATATTTTACTGTGGCGTGTAGTAAATTTTTTTAAATTTCTGTTTAGCAGAGCTTGATTTCACTCGACGCACGCGGAGATATGTTTCCATAATATGAATCACCACAGGCTTCGAGCTCTCTTCTTGGACAGCCCTCAGATTTAAACAAATTCCAGAGCTCGTACGAGTGAGCTTTATTTTCATATCGACCCCATTCACAAACAGCTTCTCCTGGAATGCGAAATCTGTGTGTGGGCATCCAAAGCATTCATATATCTTCTTTTTAGAATTTTAAATATGTCCTTTATACTACTTTCATATTTAGCTTGATAATAATCTTCGGCAGTTAAAAACGTATCCTTCGCTTCTTTTGAAAAATTGGGGACATTTTCCAGATAGGCTCGTAGGTGATTGTAACCCGTTCCTGCCGAGATGTTGACCTGATTTAAATACAAGTCACACTGACTGAATATGGAGTGTAGAAGTTTGTTTTTGGGAATACAACGTATTTGTCTTCGCAGTCCCTTCCATCTGAATGTGCTATTCGTAGTTTAGCGTAAATGTGCACACAGCTTGGATCAAAAAAGTAAGGGCCTGAGCTGGGGATCACGAGCTCTATATGAGCACTCAGGGACCTAAAGGTGTTTAACGGATTAATTGTAATAAAGTCACCGTGCTCTCTAGAAACTTGCGTTGGGGGCATGTCAAAGAGGGCCAGGTCCGATTTACAACATTGTGAGCTACACAGATGGATGAAATGGGCAATGGCGAGCCAGAAACAGTGGCACCTCTTTCGACAAGTAGTAAACAGTCTATGATTCGTGAAAGCAACGTCCTTAGCTTATATCAGTTAAAAAATAGTCAACCATAGGTTTCATGCGCTTAGAACACTTCTTTTTTGATGGCCTTTTACGTTTAACGGCACGTGCTGGTAACCCCTTCTTTTTCCGTACAGGACTCTCCTTCTTCTTCTTCCCACTACCACGCATTTTTCTCTTTGCATCTTTGATGATTTCGTCTTGTGTGGATTTAACTGCTTTTTAAGAGCTTAGGCTAGGTCCCCGCCATTATATCTTTTACCGTGTTAAGACCTGATTGTAACGCTTTCCTGCCGAGATATCTGGCACCACTCTTCAGCAAGGGGACAGCCGTACGCAGTATGATTGAAAAGTGGATCCAATTCCACCCCCGCGTTGGTATTTCACCCCTCGATACACTGTGAAAGGCCTTCGGGTGATTATATCACAGTGCGACGAAAGTGCAGCTTTACTGTTAAGCTCCCGTCACCGAATGGAAAACTTTTCTCCTCATTCGTTCTTATATATATTGAGATACTGGTTAGTAGGTTAATTGCGACATTGACATAATGAGGCTTGTCGTATGTAATGCTTAAGCAACTTCTATGATTAGGAATGTGAGCGATGCGCAGCAGTCGCACCTGAGTATCCCCAACAAACTGATGTTCCACGATATTGCTGTAAATATAGCACATGTTCTGGGGAGGGTAGCTATCGTTCAGTTTCTCCAATTTCAGCTGATACATTAGGCAGGACAAGTCATGTTGTGTTTCGTGAAAGGTATCTCTTTGGATGGCTGCTCCATATCGGCCCTCACTTATAATTTTGAACAGCCCTTTGTCTTTAATATTTGTTAGCCTCTGATTTCAGAATCAGAGTATGTGCCGGGATATCTTTGTTTACGATTTCGTATACTAAATCATTCGTAAGATTTGATCTTTTCAAACTACCATTTAAGTCTCTCACAACATCTTCGGGTGTACCATAATGACGGGGGACTAGTGTTACTACTGTAGTGTAGTACAGCGCCTCCCCACTACGGCGGCGTGCATTGTATCGTCCCGAGTTACCCCGGCCTTTTCACACCCATCACGGTTTCTAAGAACCGTAAAAACGGATTCTTTATTATCAATGCTTAAAAACTTGGTGGCCAATTGAATTTCGCATATTCCCCCTCATATGATTCACGACCCAATTCAATGGGCCCTTGGTGTTCTGTTATAGAGTTGGCCAGGGTTTTGCCAGGATGTACAGACAGAGAAGAAGAGGACGGGAGTGTGACGTAGAAGTGGTTAGGCGCTATGTTGCATACTATTTAAGCTTCATTATTGCATCAGCTTTTATATAAGTGTGAAACTTTCTGGGTACCCTAGCCATTTCACCAGATACATTTTTCTCATTCCTGAACCTTTGTGACATAAATTTTTTTCAATTTTAAACATTTTTTCCTAAATTAAATGCCACTTTCTGTAGCTCCTTTCTGTAAAAGCCCCCTGCAATTTCTTCCCCATTGAAATCTTCAACGTAATACAACATTATCTCGTCTTTAGGTCTCATAGCCCTAACTTTAAAAATATCACGTGTCCAACCTTGCTCAAATCCCTTCACGAATTTGTTACCCGAACGCGACAGCCTTACATAATCATTGATTTTGAAATGCGCAGAGCGTGTTGACACTCTACGATTAACTTTTCTCACCGCACGTTCTCTATGTGTACCTCTTTCTAAAATCTCGTTAGGTGTTGTTCCAATCGTACGGGGGTAAGTACGGTTGTAGGATGAGGCCAGCGAGTCTAGAATGTCTATATATCTGCATGTGTTTTTATGTGTGAAATAGCGATGCATGTGTTCCTTTATGGTACGCTGAACTATTTCAGCTAAAGATGCCTTATGTATAGAATTGCTAGTGTAATAAATGATATTAAACTCTGTCAACGTGTTCTGAAAAGCTCGGCCTGTAAATTCTTTCCCCATGTTCGTACAAAAATAGCCAGGAATCCTGTTTTCTTTCAACATCAGCGTTTTGGTGGCTTTAACAACTAATTTAAGCGATTTATTTTTCAAGGGAATTAACCACAAATATCTACAGAATACATCTATCATGAATGTAGCGGTAGCCGCCATTATACACTGAATATCTCGTAATGTTTGTTAAATCCGCCTGCCAAATAAAATCAATCGATGCTGCTGCTGTCTTGGCTGTTTTAAACCTTTTTCTCACCGGCATATGAAGTGTATAAGCATCCTGCTCCAGCAGAAACCTCTCAACATCTTTTTTCCCTACTCCCTCTTTCTAAAGGCCTTTGTACAGTCTATTAACGCCGCCATAGGAGGCTGGGCTAGAAGTGTCATAATAACGTTTTCTTAATATGTTAGCCATTTGCGTATTTTAGAGATACGTGAGGAGGGTTGGCCGTTGTTGTTTGGCTTTGCTGTAGTCTTGTTTTAATGTGTTTCCATCCTGCTTGTGAGGGTCTATCCCACTTTCTCACCAGGTCATGGACGATGTCAACGATGTTTGAACCCTGTACCTTTGTTCCTTCTAAAAAAACCCTCACCTGTATCAGTCCACTGTATAATGGGATCCTCACTCAATAGATTATAAAGACTTAGTCCTTTATTCCTCAATGTATGTGGGAGACTGCTTTTTAACACATGCTCGATGTGTTGCGTGCCGTTATTCTTTTGTTGGTCACCTCTAACGTCGGCACCAGGTTCTATGCCTCCATGCTCAACGTCGTCTGCGCTGCGTCTAATAACTACGGAGACCTCTGTAGGACTCTTATAATTTTCGCACTCATGAAGAAATTTCTACAGAGCTTCTTGTCTAAGATTCTTTTCTCATCAGATGACTTTTCACTGTTTAATAGATCTAACAAATCGCTTTCCATTCTTTTAAGCCTGCTTTTATGGGGTTCTAGAACCATATCTGGAGTCTTTGAGCTTTGCAGTGAAGCATACACCTCGTGTGGAATCACGACTACTTTCTTCATTATGTTAAACTAGTCAGTAAAGGACACAAAACTGAAAATAAGGTGGGCAGGAAAGAACCCATTCTTTGTACAATAATTTGTTTTTTTCCCCACAGTTTGACTTTTACGAGATAGTGTGCGTATTATGTTCTTGAAACGGCATAGGCGAGCCTTCTGAGGGGTTTTCATTGATACATTACATTTTATAACGTTAAGACAAATTTCACAGATGCATTTTAAAAAGTCGGAGTCAATATTTTGAGCAAACAGCTGCTGCAGTGCCCGTGGCAGTCGATGATAGGTTTTTATTAATTCACGGTATTTCTTTAACCTCTGTCATCCTGGGATATACACCGTTTCAGACTCGTTTGGGAATATATTCGTTCTTAGAAGCACCCTAAACGTGTTTCGCGGATGAAGGTTACAAAGCAAATATCCGTAACGTTGACTTGTAGCTTCTTTATAAACTTTCAAATACTCCTTACGCTGATTCGGGAACATTTGATTGGCTAATTCCCCAATTTGTGACACATCTCTACTTTGTGCGAATAAGACTGATATTGTGTATTTAACGACACATCGCGCATATATCTGTTTTTGAAAAATAGATTCTGATTGTTGAAGAATACGCTTATGTTAAGATGGTGGGAGAACACTGTAAATATCTCGGGAAACGTTTTATCCATTTACGACATGAGATCGTCAATCACAATGACCATATGCCCATTTCCCTTTAACGAATTAACGTCATATTCCACCTTTGTGGAACAAAATGTCATCTTGGTACTCGTTGAATACTGACTGGTATGTCGAGTAACACCATATGTGTTTATGCACAAATTTTGAGAACATCTCCCCCTTGTCTTTAATTTGTTGTTTATAGACCTTCCGTTCAACCCCTCGATGCCAATACTAGATTTTACACACTTCTTGGTAACTTTATTAATAATCGGGATAGTATAGTTGTTGGAGATTTTAACTGCCCAAACGTTAATTACGAAAGAGGGTTTGAGACTGATTGAGTTCTTGGAAGATAATTTTTTACGACATATGGTTACTGAACCAACGCGCTGTGACAATATTTTAGACGTGGTGATGACGAACGACGAAAATATAGTCAAAGGTTTGGAAGTAGGTGAGAGCTTGGGATGTAGTTATCACCAAATTATTAAGTTTACACTATTGATAGAAAACAGTAAGGATATTAACGCAATAGAAGTCCCTGATTTACGTAGGGCTAAATTTGATAGTTTTGCGGATAGGATGAGAGAAGTGGACTGGGATAATTTATTTATGGGTAATGAAGCAAATTTCCATTGGGAGGCGTTTAAAGAAAGTTTTTTTGAATATCGAAAGGGAGTTTATTCTGCATAGGCTCAAGTACACTAGAATTCATGGTAGGCCCAAGTGGTGGACTAGGGAAATAGGTGGGTTCATAAACGAGCGTAACAGAGCGTATAGACTTAATAAGCGCAATAGCACGGTAGCTAACTTTAATAGATATATCGAGTTTAGAGGTCAGGTTAAAAGATCTGTTAGGAATGCTAAGCGTAATTTTTAGATACTTGTAGCTGCGGATAGCAAACTTAATCCGAAAAAGTTTTTTGACTACGTCAATAATCGTTAGCCGATAAAAGATAACATAGGTCCTCTAGTGGACGCTAACGGCGCTATGGCTTCCGACGCTCAGGCGATGTCGGGTATTTTTAATAATTTTTTGGCGACAGTTTTTACGTAGAAGATGTAAATAATGTCCCCCACGTGGAAGATATCGTTCCATTCAGTAGCGAGACTATTTTGAATGAAATAACTGTTTACGAGGGTAAGATTGCTCATTATATCGATAAGCTAAAAGTCAGCAAGGCTCCAGGCCCTGACGCGCTTTATCCTAGACATTTTCAAAGATTTGAAAGACGTTATCGTAGGCCCATTAACAAAAAATTTCAATAAGTCATTGGAAGCGGGGATTATTCCTTAAGCCTTCAAATTAGCTAACGTTACGCCCATTTTTAAAAAAGGCGACCGCACAGTAGCTAGCAATTATAGGCCTACTAACTTAACGTCAGTTGTCGGTAAACTTTTGGAATCCGTAGTTAGGGATCGTATCGTTGATCACTTAGAAAGCCGCGATTTGATTAAGAGTAGTCAGCATGCGTTTCGACGCCATAGATTTTGTTTAACTAATTTGTTATTGTTTTATAACGAAATAATGCGCGAATACGATAGGCATAGAGCAGCTGACATTATTTATTTAGACTTTAACAAAGCGTTCGATAGAGTTCCGCATAGAAGATTAATTACAAAGTTTAAAGCGCAGAGTATATGCGGTTAGGTAGCTAACTGGTTAGAGAAATGGCTTTATGCCAGGAAACAGAGGTTTTTGTTAATGGTAGTGAATTGGGGTGGCTGGATGTAGGTAGCGTTGTCCTTCAAGGTTCAGTTTTAGGCCCATTGCTATTCGTAATTTACATTAACGACATAGATGTAGGATTGACCAGTAACGTGTCAAAATTCGCGGACGATCCTAAAATAGGCGGTAAAGTTCTTAACGTGGACGATAGAAATAGGGTCCAAGGCGATGTAAATAGGATTATGGAGTGGACGAATAAGTGGCAGATGGAATTTAATGGAGACAAATGTAAAGTTTTGCATATACGTTCTCGTAACAATAATTACACGTACACGATGGACGATAGACAGTTAGCGAGCGTTAACGAGGAAGTAGATTTAGGCGTACGCGTATCTAAGGATTTAAAAGTTAGGAACCAGTGCCTGGAGTCTTGCGCAAAAGCTAATAGGATGTTAGGCTTCATAGCGCGTAATTTCGAATTTAAATCGAAAAATATTATATTGCCCTTTTACAAGTCACTAGTCAGGCCTCATTTAGAATATGCCGTTCAGTTTTGGTGCCCGTATTTGCGTGAGAATATTGATAGGTTGGAAAGGGTTCAGCGTCGCGCAACGAAACTAATTCTGTCATTGCGCAACAAGTCTTACGAAGATAGGATTAAAGAGTTAGACTTCCATTCACTCGAGACTAGGAGATTAAGGGGGGAGCGTATTGTAGTTTTCAAAATCGTTAATAACATCGATAACGTCAATTTTGACAATTTTTCATTTTTGATAATAGCAATACTCGTAATAACGGATTTAAATTACGTGGTAGGCGTTTCATTACTAACATCGATAAAAACGTTTTTACGTTTTTGATAAATGGAATAATCTTTCCGGGTCCGTCGTGAACTCTACCAGCGTTAATATGTTTAAGAACCGTTTAGATAGGTATTTAAAAATATTAACTTCGTTTAAAATAATAAAACAATTAGCAACAGGAGCTCTGGGGGTGATAGTCGAGGTATGAGTCTGTTGACGATTGATGCCAGCTTGTAACATGCCAAGGTTAAATTTATATTATAAAAAAAAAAAATTTTTTAATTAAAAAAATTACACTAACACGAAATTAAATGTAGCTCGTAGCGTAAACTAACTTTGTTATACTTTGTTATACTTTTCATACTTTTTTCTTTTCTCATCCTCTCTTTACTTGCATGTCTGTAGTTTGCATGGTATGACAGTGTTTCTTTGAATTAAGACTGTGTTTGCATAGTTTGTAAGCGTTCCTATTTTACTTCTTTTCATCTTTCACCCCTTTCCTATACTCTTCGACTATTTTTTCCGATTGTCGGCAGTGGCCGGCGGATGATGATGGTGAGTCTTTCTCTCTCTTTTTCTGAATGAATGTGAACCCACGAATGATAGATTTTGCTACTTACTTAACCCATTATTCTCTTCTTTTAACCCCCTACTCTCTTCCTTCTCTCGGACTAACCTTTGAGTAGATCTTAGGGTCTTTGTTAGTCTTAGCTTCTGTAGATCTGTAGGTCACTCACAGCATCTATTGCTTCATCATCGGAAACTGATTCACCTCCTAACTCCGCTTCAAACTCCTCTTCATCACTCAGATCCCACGTTTTCGATATACTCAATGGCTTCTTCTGAAGATTTGAAGAACTTGTTTTTGTCTTGAGGGCCGTGTAAACTCATCACTGTCAAGGGAAGTAAATGGACGAGGCGAGCGAGACGCATCCATCACGTGTGCTTAGTGGTAACTGAGTCTATGGTGCGTGGGTGGGTGGGGGACAGGTAGTGGGTACCGAGCTCATTAGTAACTGAAGTAAGGCGGGTGGCGAGGTTAGTGGCTACTCAACTCGATGGAGGGAGGTAGGGAGTCATTCATATTTCCATAAAATTTGAAATTAAGGCGGACGGAAAAGGGCCGCGCCACGAACGTGTCGATGCGCAGTTACCAAAGGTAAGCCACAAAAATAGTGTTGCGCAATGAAAGGGTTAATGAAGATAAGTAGACATTCCTCAAAATCTAAACAAGCAATTTAATATCCTAATTAACTGTCAGTCGTGCGACTTCTTTCAAATAGTGACGATTTGCCAGTACCAAAACCACCAAAGACATGGTGGAGAAACACAATCCTAAGGATTGAGAGGACAATCCTAAGGAATGGAGTCTTTTTATCGATTCATCAAAGTTGAGTTTGAAAGCTGTACTATCGCACAAGGGTAATATCTATCTTTCGGCTCCGGTTGCACATAAATTTCATATGAAGGAATCATGTAACAATATGCAGATACTTTTGGAACATACTGACTATGATAAACGCTCCTGGCATATCTGTAGTGAACTGAAAGTGATTGCACTTCTCTTTGGCTTACAGTTTGGATACACAAAGTTCTCTTGTTTCTTCTGCGAGTGGGTCAGCAGAGCTGAGGAGAATCATTATGCACAGAAGGAGTGGCCACTTCGACAAAATTTGGTTCCAGGACAGAAAACTTCTCATCACTTCTCCATATCAAACTTGGTTTGATGAAAATTTTGTAAAAGCTATGATTAAAGCCCGACCTGGATTTCTGTATCTAAAGCAGAATTTCCCGAGAATCAGCGAAGCGAAAATCAAAGAAGGTATTTTTTCGGGCCGATAAAAATGCAGAGAAGTGACAAAAGACACTGCATGGACTGCGTGGAAAGTTTTGAATGAAGCTGAAAGAACAGCGTGGAAAGCTTTTAAAGAGGTGACTACGAATTTCCTTGGCAGCGACAAATCAGAAAACTATGTTTCCCTGATGGAGCAAATGCTTATTGCTTACCAAGCCCTGGGGTGTAACATGTTTTTGAAAATGCAGTTCCTGCACTCCCACCCAGGGCTGCCACAAGATTTTAGGTGAAGGTAACAAAATTGACAAACAAAAGGTAACAAATCAGCCAAAAAGGTAACAAAATATAAAAAAAAAATTAAAAATTGATTATAAAATAACAAAGTTCATTATATTTACCTGATTTTTTTAAAATAGTGCTTCTTCTTCATCCATATCTTCTTTTACACGCCATTTCACTTCCTTCATCTTATTCACCATCTCTTGAGATGGCTCCCAGACACTATGAACGAAGTTACAAAGCCGTGTTTTAATTGAAGGGCAAATACCGAAATGTACCAACTGTATGATTTTGACTCGGAGATTTAAGGCCTATTTTCTCTTTTACGAGAGAAGAAAAGAATAGTCCTTAAGTGTCTGAGTTAAAATCATACAGTTGTCCGTTTCGGGTATTTGTGCTTCAATTATATTCGCATTCAAAAATGACCACAAAATAAGAGCAAGCGCGTTCACAAACACAATCTATGATAAATGTTGTTACAAGTTTGCAACTGGAACACTGACAGACTGCTGACTGACTCTGACTGAGACAGCGTGGGGGAGTCACTGAGTCAGTAAGCCGAGAACCGAAAACGTTTTCAAACGTATAGTCGTGACTCGTGAGATTTATACGCGAACGAACGATGTGCGGAATATATAATCAGAAATATACAGTATATGCCATCTAAATTATTTAGCACTTTTTCCATCTGTAATTTAATGGTTTTAAATATGCTAATTTCTTTATAAAACTAATAATTTTAAATATTTTCCATCTGTAATTTAATGGTTTTAAATATGCTAATTTCTTTATAAAACTAATAATTTTAAATATTTTTAGGTAAACCGATAAAGCATATAAAAAAACTCTAAAACGTAACAAATTTTTTGAACGTCGTACCAAAAGTATGAAAAATATAGAAAGTAACACATTTGTTACGAACGTAACAAATGTGGCAGCCCTGCTCCCACCTGGGCTTCTTCGCATC
>JAJOZX010004978.1:0-100000 GCA_023014485.1 Bathynomus jamesi | reverse complement strand
TCCTGCTGAAACCACATCTCCGCCCGTTCTGCCAATGGAATGTCGTCCAGTATGGGCATTAGAAATGTTTGCAGCATATGCAGATATGTTTCACCTGTTACATTGCCGTCGAAAAACTACGGACCAATTAACCGATCCCCCCAGAGCGCAGCCCACACCATAATTCGTGGATCGAATTGCACATGTCCCTCTTCCATCCAGTAGGGGTTCTCACTGACCAATAGCGTGCATTATGCCTATTGACTGAGGTGAAATATCGCTTCGTCGCTGAACATGTTCCTTCGATGAAGCTGTCGATGTTGTAGAAACCACTGGCAGAACTCTACACGACAGTCTGTGTCGTCACTGTGCAGTTCCTGAACGAGTTAGACTTTGTAGGGGTGGAAACGATTTGTTGTAAGAATTCGTTGAATGGATGTTCTGGAGACACCCGTTTCCTGGGATAACTTTCTTAAGGACTTACATGGGCTGTTTCTGAGGTGATTGACTACCGTTAGTGATGGTGCTGCATCGGTTGAACCTTTTGGCCGGCCACTACACGGCCGATCATGAACACTTCCCGTTTCTTTGAAGCGCGTGAACAGTTTTCCAACTGATGCCTGAACAATTGGCGGTCTCTCAGGGTGTTTGTCATTGAAAGCAGTAGCAACTGATCGGTGTGTGTTACCACGACTTGCACACATTAAAACTTTCTTCACCCGTTCATATATTGTCAATTTCTGTGCCATAGGTTCAACAACAAAGCTGAAAAGAACAAAACACATATTAAAACGCAAATTATTAAAATATGCCTATGGTTCCTGACTTTTCCGCCACCTTGTACAACGAAGAAGTGATATACCGATTTAAATGGGTGACGATATGAAATGAATTAAAATATGACAGTAAAATGGGAGCCAATATTATTATTATCAATGAACTATCTTGTATTAATTGCTGCATCTAGCGTGTTTCGCCCCTTTTTAATTTTGAATAAGGTTATTTATTAAAAATTACTTTTTCTTTTGCATTATTACCACAAATTTTACAGCATGCAGTATTGATATTTTTTATCATTTAAAAAAGTCATGACGCATGGTATTTTAATATCTAATGCAGCTAATTTAAAGTTATATTGCACAGAATTTGGTGTAAGTAATGACATGATACATAAGTTTGATGCTAGCATATCTTAAGTTTTATTTTACAGACATAATATAACCTTGAATAACAGTTAATACAGTTTAGCCATCTGAACTATAGGCCTAAGCAGTGAAAAAGTACAGAATTTGGTTTCTGTACTTCTGAAATATGAAATGTATGTACTCTTGTCTCTTTTAAAGCCAGACTTACACTACTGTCTAATATATATATATTATAATATATATATATATATACCTTACCTTACAACCTTACAAAGGTTCCACGTGATGATTTCTCATTTCGCGAAGGTCAAGCGTGTCGCCCCTCCTCTCGAGTTGGCCTGGTGAAGTAGTGAGTTGGATTCTTGCGCTCTCCACCTCACATAGCCAGGTACGCCCGGCTCATCGGGGATTGTTCTGAGCCAGGCGTCAAGTCTTCTTTTGAAGATTTCCACTGCAACTCCCTTCGTGTTTCTTAGGTCTTTGGGCAGCTGATTAAATAGTTTTGGTCCTCTCACTACAAAACTATTTTCTTTCAGGGTTAAGGATGTTCCCTGTCTCGCCTTCAATTTGGGAATACGACACAGTCTACCGTTTCTACCTTCCACCGTTGTTTGGGGAGTTATGGGATTCAGAGTAAGATTAGGGACTAGTTTCTCCATTATTTTCCAAGTGTAAATAATGGTGTATCTCTCTCTTCTCCTTTCCAGTGAATATAGGTTTAGTTCTCGTAACCTTTCCCAGTAATTTAGTTCTTTGCACCCATTGATCTTGGCTGTGAAACTTCTTTGAATCCCCTCCAGCTGTCTAATGTCTTCTTTTTTATATGGGGATGTTAGGACCGAGCAGTATTCCAGTTTGGGTATTATCAGGGTTTTCAGTAGGGGGATCATTACATTCCTATCCCTTCGTTTAAAAGTTCTCAATATCAGACCCGTTATTCTCTTTGCTCTGTTTACTGCTATCTTATTTTGTGTTTCAAATTTCGCATCATCTGTCATTACAACCCCTAAATCTTTTGCTCTGGAATTTCTCTGGACTTCCTGTCCATTTGGGGTATAATATTCCATGGACTTTAGGTCTTCTCTTTTTCCGTACCGTAATAGCTGAAATTTCTCGGTGTTAAACTTCATATTGTTGTCTTCCGTCCACTTGTAAATTTTGTTTATGTCGGTTTGTAGAGATCCTATGTCTTCTGGTTTTCGTATTTTTCTACTGATCTTTGTGTCATCTGCAAAGGATGTTACTGTGCTGTCTCTGGTAACGTCCTCATCTATGTCAGTTAGCATGATTATGAAGAGTAGTGGAGCTAATACCGTTCCTTGTGGTACTGAGCTGAGGACCTCTGATTCTGATGAAGATACTCCTTGTACTGTAACGACTTGCCTCCGCTCACTAAGGAAATTATATATCCATTTCCCTACTTTTCCTGTTATTCCCATATATTTCAGTTTATGTATTATGATTCCATGGTCACACTTGTCGAACGCTTTAGCAAAGTCTGTGTATAGTACATCATAGTTTTCATTACTTTCAAGTGAATCAATAATGTTGTTGTAGTGTTCCATTAGTTGTGACAGGCATGATCTGCCTGACCGAAACCCGTGTTGGTTATCATTGAATTTTTTCTGAGTTTCCAAAAAGTCATAGATTTTCTGTCTAACAATTCTTTCAAATATTTTGGTGAGATGAGATGTAAGCGACACTGGCCTATAGTTTTTGGCCTCGGATCGATCTCCTCCTTTATATATTGGGACGATGTTCGCGCTCTTCAGGATGCCCGGTATTTCTCCCGTGTTTAATGATCGTCTCCATATCCAGTATAGGGGCTCAGCGATTGCATTCTTGCAGTTTTTGATCAGTGTGGCATTCCATTTATCCGGTCCTGCCGCTGAGTGTGTTTTTAGTTTCCCTATGACTTGTGCAATATCCTCCGTCGTAAAGTCGAAATCCGTTATACTTTCCCCTTGTGGTTCTTCTTCAAAGAACGCGTTTCTATCGCATATCAGTTTGTCAGTTTTTGGGATACTGAAAGATGATTCATACTGAGCTTTTAATATTTCAGCTACTTCTGTTAGATCATCAGATAAATCACTATTCTCATTTTTTAAAGGCCCGATAGTCGCATAGTTTTTCGACTTTCTTTTTGCGAAATTATAGAAGTACTTTGAGTTAGCCTTTATCGCTTCTAAAGCGTATATATATATATATATATATATCTTCCTTCGCCCAAACAAATTTGTAGAATCGCCTCGCCCTTTTATGGGAGAAATACAACAATGGTTACTCGTATTATTGTATAATAAATTAATAATGTATTATTGTATAATAAAGGTTAAGGAGATAATTAAGATAAGTAGTTAATAATAATAATAATAATAATAATAAAAATTATTATTATTATTTGCTTGTCTGAAATCAGCTAATGTGACAGAAATGATATATATGAACACACACACACACACATATATATATATATATATATATATATATATATATATAATTAGCTATGATAATAATTATAATATATGCTGATCATGATGATTACAATGTCACCTCGTTACTATACAAATTTTACCGGATTGAAATATATAAGCTACCCCTGGATTAGATAAATGAAATGTAATTTCAATGAAATTAGTTAATATTTTTTGGATCTATTTCGTAATACAACTACTAGAACAAAACAAAATTTGCTTATAAGTTAACTGTATTTATTCTAATTTTATTTTTTGTGGTATCGGTATTAATTAATATATTAAACCGAAGCGATGAATCTACATACAGTTGGCAAAAAATCATTTTTCAGGCCTTCAGCAAAGATATTGGCGTGCCCAATCTCTGCTGTATTGTTTGAGACATTACACAACTTCGTTTAGGCCAACTAGAAAAAGTAGATTGTCTTTCGGGATATTGTGTATCGATTAACCCTTTCATGCCTGAATTATGGAATTTTATTTTAAGATTTTTCCTATTTAAGCCAAAATAATTTATAATATTCAGATTGCAAGGCTCGTTTGTCAGGCTCGTTTGTCAGGCTCATGTTGCCATAAGGTCACGGTCGGCGTTAAAGGGTTAAAAAAGCTTAAATCTTTGCTATGTGTCAAACGCTATAGTTCTTCTCCTTATATACATAATATATACGTTGTTTCCATTTGCTAGTTTATATATATATATCCGCAGAAACCTGATGTGCCAGAAATGAATCTTCTGCACCAACGCTTCCAGAAGTTTTAAGAAGGAACGCTGTTAAAAAGAACCATGAATTTTTTTCCTACGCAACTGAACATCTCATTAGAGAATGTTTGTTTGTTTTTTCTTTTTTCTTTTTGTTTTTAAACCTACAAATATCTCTCATGAAAGACCGTGAAGCCTCATGAAGGAAGGTGATGAACTTAAGGAAGGGGGCCCCCTCATTACGGAGGCGAATGCCTGCAGGGAACCCCTACAGGGGCAAGTTTCAAAGCGCCCCAATTTCCTCGGACCAAATGCCATCATACTACTGCCTTAGTAAGCTACGTGATAACTAAAAATTTTTTCACTTTTTCTTATTTTTCTTTTCTTTTTTTTTCTTCAACATGGCATTATTTCATTAATTTTGCCAGTCATTTCCGAGGAGCGGTGCTCCCCGCTCCCGCACCTTTTGAAACCCTGTATGCTTGGCTAAGTCAACTATACGCCCTTGACGATTGGTTAGGTTAAGTCGTGATATTTTTGTTAAAACTAACAAAAATATCACGACTTAACAAATTCCTCACATATTTAATAAATGTTAAACTCGTTAATTTTTTTAAAATAATTTCGAACCGTATTGTAAAGGATCACCGTTTAACATTAAGTATTCATGAAAATATTCAGTGACTACGAATACTTTGGAAGAGAATTCGAATACGAATGCGTATACTTAGAATGCTTGTATTTTAATATTCGAATAGGAAAACTTTAAAAGCTGTATTCGAATGCATTCGAATACGAATACTGAATACAAATACTCCATGCGAATACGCCGGGCGCTCCCACACTAATTTTGATTGCATTGGCAGTTTCTCTGTGTAGCGATGCATGTTCATACAAGGTGATTATTTTACTTCTTTTTCTTGGTGTAATGTCCAAATTCAACTCAAACACAGAGCACAGAAATTACACGTACTGTCTGTCTCTGATGACTCCGATCGCGTCAGAGATATGCCCAACATTCTGGATTTAGTTCTTACCTCTCATCCTTCTTCTTACTCTCTCAAACTTTTCTCTCCGTTGGCCTCCTCCGACCACAATCTTATATCCGTTTTGTGTCCTGTTGTGGGAATTTTCGATTACCAATCTTTGAGAAGTATACCCCAACTAATATTGGTAATCCGCGCCCGCCTCTGATCGTTGTTAGATCGATCTAAATGAGGACCCACTTCTTGTGCGACTCAAGTATGGGGTGACACCATGATGCGACAAATAATGCAATTTCGCTTGCTTGGGTAGTTCTTGCTTTGGATCAACTAATTCGACAAGGTCCCGTCGAATATAATCTTGGATGATTGCATTGTAACTTTCCAAGGCATTTGGGTTGTTACGTAGTCTAGTTAACGTAGACTGTCGTCTACCCTTTACCATTCCATAATTCGATGGCAAGGGGGGTGGGGTTCTCCCTCCGTGGGAGACCAGCTATATATCGACTGTTATGTCACAGATTTTGAAAATTACTCCAATGCATATTTGTCTTCCCCGAATGCGGCGTCATGTTGAATCCTGATCGCATCCAACTCCCAAAATCTACTAAGATAATCGTAGACTTCATTTTCCTCGGACTTGGTACCTCGAAGGTTGAAACTTTCCCTCACGTTCCTTTGGTGTTCACCTGTGCGTGGAGAGGAATGATGATCATTTTTCCTACTTCTGACTTCAGCAGATGGATGCCATGATGCACTTCCTGACCGGTAATGAATTCACAGTAATAATCTGACTCATTCAGCATTGCGAAATCCACAACTCGATCAGATTCAATATTTGTTGCTCCTAGCGGAACTCCGCATCCTGTCAAATGAGAGCTAATCTCCTGAAGCCCAGGAGCGTAAATATTCGAGGGTAACATCTCGATGAGTATAGCCTCCATGGAGACAATTCCTTTATCGGTCAAGATTATTACTTCAGTAATATCGTAGGATCGAGCTCGGTCCTTCTATTAAAAGCCTTCGATCCTACACATACTCCATTCGCTCTGGAGACAGAGTTGAGACTAAAATTTATCTGTGAATCTTGATTAAACAATGCGCAGAGTGAAATATTTCTTTTTGGAGCCACCACTTCAACCATGGCAGTAGTAAGTACGACATTAGATCTTTCAGATTAACCACTGCAATTGCAGACAAGGTTGAATCTGTAGAATCATGCGATTCATCCGAAACTGTCACTTTATTGCTGTTCAGCTTAGGTTTCGATAGAGCTGTATTGGAGGGCGATGTATCCTGACCTCCTTTGCTTTAAAGCATAAAGCTGTATTGTTTAAGCCTTCGCAGTGTTTGCAAAGGCAATATTTAGCAGAGTGGCAGGGACCAATGCACTTCAAGCACAGTTGCAAATTCCTAGATCTCTGAGATTTATCCTTTGATAAGGGATAGTTTGGACATTAAAAGAGCCTGTGATTCTGCGAACACAATTCACAAAGTCGAGAAGCCGACTGGTTACCATTACTATTCCAGGTAGATACCGAAAAGGTACCCAACGTCGAATTTTTCTGAAAAGAGCTGTTTTTACCCTTCGTCATCGAAGGTTTAAGCGTCGGTCGGGTATTCTTTTCTGTGGTGTACCCATTGGGTTCCAAAGACTGGAGAAGAGTCATTTTTTCTTTCAAATGCTTGTCTGAAAGACGTTAAATCCCAGCCATCAGACATTGCCGCGCGGTTTAAATTATCGCGAATTTGCGCTGGTAATTTCCTCAGCAACAATGCTACAAACACAAATCCAGCTTTGTCGACCTTTGTATTCAAGGTTTTGAGGCCCTGTAAGTAGCACTCATAGGCCGCTCAGAACTTCAATAGCTCAGCCGACGTCGCTTTAGGTTCTTTGAGATCAAGCAAAGCGTTTAAATGCGCTTGTATAGTGCGATGAGGTTTGCCGTAGGTCTCTCTCAATAGAGAGAGTTTATGACGTTTACCATAAAGCATATGAGTTTGGGTTTTCAAATATTTCCCTGTTCCAATAGAGATCTAAACTCAATCAAATGAGTGGCAGCGACTCCAAGACCACTCTGATTCTTATTACGAAGCCATAATTAACGTCTCAAATCGATAAAATTAATAATATTAGAAGAATAACTTGGACTGAATATAAATCTATCCGGTTCGAAGGACCAATATATGGGAATTTTCGTTTACCACTCTTTGAGAAGCGTACCCCAACTAAGATTGGTAATCCGAGACTGCCTCTGATCGTGGTTAGAGCGATCCAAATGAGGCCCCAGTTTTGGGTTACTCAAGTACTGGGTGACTTTTAACTAAATTAACCTAAGGTAGTGCGTATCATATAAATTAGACAATGATAAATTTACAAATTAATTGGGAATACCTATCCTCAACAACAAATCTTTTCAAATAAACAAGGCAGCAACTAAAGGTAATAACAAAAGAAAACCACCAACTAATACCAAAAAACCTAGTATTGGAACGCAAATAAGTTAACACGATGCCAGATTATAGTACAAGGTAGATCACTACAAACTATCAACGTGGGCCAACCTCTTTTAATTCCAATTCACAACAAAATAAACTAAAGACAAACACATATTAAATAATCAAATCCAAAATAAATAATTAACAATACAAAATATAAACAATCAAATTCAGAGACCAATGCTTATAAAAAGCCCGTAAGTTGAAAAGTCTATTATAGGTTTCAAAAGTAACCTTTTAAACAATTCAAATACTGTAAATTAAACACAAAACAGTATCAAATTTAAATTTTGGGAACACGAAGGTTTTAACGAAGTAGATCACTTTAAGAATAGGGAAGTAGAATGCACGAAGGCAATAAAAGGTGTATTTAAATTTTAACCTTCTCGTTCGCCAACCACCGACTACGCTTATCGTACGGTTTTAAACGCCTCGCAGCGTGGTTTACGTTGCCAGTTTCTATGGCGTTGTTGAGCGAGCCCGCAAATAATATTGCAGGAAATATACACACATATACATGACCATATATATATATATATATATATATATATATATACACGCGAACCTGTACAAGTAATTTTGGACACCTATCACTCTAATTCGGCCTTTGGATCCTTCCAATTGGAGGTGCCTTTGGCACTTCGGCGCTGCTGACTGGGAGGCCCTTAGGCAGTACTTCCCTGAGTTCCTATGGAATGATTACTGCTTCCGTGGCCAGGGGCCTTCCGAGTATGCTGAGTGCATCACGAAGGTGATTCTCTCTGATATGGAGGCGTACATCCCATATTCTATTCCTACTACTAATGCACAAAACCTTGATTCAACTTTACTTCTTCTAATGCTATCCGCAACAGGGAGGACTCTTTCAGAAGGTACCGTCGCCATTCAACTCCTGACTCACACTCAACTTATATTTTTGCCCGAAATCGTGCAAAATCTGTTCTTCGACTCGCCAAAAATTCCTTCATCCGACAAAAATGTGAAAATCTTTCCAATCTAATTCTTCTCGCTTTTTCTGACATCTAGCTAAGAACCTCTTCACCCCGACTTAGTTGCTACAATACCCTTAAAAGATGCTGCAATAATGTTCCACATGGTATAATAATGTAGTGTATACAATAAATAATTAAATTTATTCATAAAATTACATTTAAAAAGATTTCATTCTCTTTTCCATTGAAAACAATGGAAAATTATATTTTTCTTCCATGTTCATATTAATTTGCACAATATTGTATATATATATATATATATATATATATATATATATATATATATATATATATATATATGCCTCATTTTTCATTTGCTCGTTCTCCCTCCTCATCTTGTGCGGACGCTCTTCTACACAAGCGTCGTTCTTTACATATATATATATATATATATAATATATGCAAACAATTCACAAACAGCACGTGATCTTTTTAATAAACAAGGAACCACAGGGAAACGGAAAATAAAACACGAAGTCCAAGCGCTTTCGTGATATATTCACATCTTCAGGGACAGAGGAGAGATAGGCAGAATTCACAAAGTACACGAGTTTAAATACACAAGCGAAAAATTCCTCAAGAGGCAACTCCATCTAAAAACATATTCATCAAAACAATCTAAAACTTCCCCAATAGACAACTTAATCTAAAAGCTACTAAAATATCGAATACATAAAAATACATACTTCATGTTTTATTTTCCGTTTCCCTGTGGTTCCTTGCTCATATATATATATATATATATATATATATATATATATATGTATGTGGGATGAATTTCACAATCAAACACGTGAAATGAATGAATGATGCAAACCCACAAAGAAAAAGAAAAACGATTCCAAGGCCTTTTGGTACTAAATTATGTTATCCTATTTCATTTTTAGATAACTGTCTTAGGAAAGCCAAGAATAGGTATTATAATAATTTAACTGTAAAGGAATTTGAGCGTAAAAATATCCTTAGCCTACCTTACCATGTTCATTTTCAATATCTTCCGACTTTACTTAAAGCAATTTCCATGAATGTAGTCTTTAAATATAATAATACTGTTAAATCACGCCTAATAAAGAATAGCCCGGATAATGTTGTTGGTTGTGTGTATTCGATCGGATGTACACAGTGTAACTCAGTATATATAGGCCAAACGGGTATGTTCATTTCCCACAAATCCATACATGGATTCTAAAGTATTTGCAAGATTGAATTTATTCAAGTCTTTTAAATTTAAACAATCACCTTCAGTCATTCAGCTAGTTATGTAGACATTTATTCTGCTTACAGTGAAGTTGTATTTTGAATATATATATATATATATATATATATATATATATATATATATACAGGGTGGGCCGTAAGTTTCCATACATAGGAAAATTTAAATACGTGCGTCGGTATTTGGATCAGCAGTTTCCGGATGCTTGGATTGGTCGGCGTGGTCCTGTGGAGTGGCCTCCCAGATCCCCAGATCTCACCCCCCTTGATTTCTATCTTTGGGGGCACTTGAAGGCCATGGTGTATCAGGAAAAGATACGAGACATAAATCATCTAAAGGAACGTATCACCAACGCCATTACAAGCATAACGTCAACTGTGCTAATGCGTGTTCATCAACAGTGGGGAACACGTATTGAAATGTGTTTTCAAAACAATGGCAACCATGTAGAGCATATTATATAAATAAAAATGGTTGTCCATAAAAAAATGTTTATTTTCCTTTGTATGGAAACTTACGGCCCACCCTGTATATATATATATATATATATATATATATATATATATATATATATATATATATATACCGTAGTCCCTCTATAATCGTCGTTAATTGGTTCCATGAACAGACGACAATTAAGGAAACGACGATTAACGAGTTATTGAAATACATGTAATAATGACAAATTCGTTCCAGACCTCCTGCTGTACTGTACTTACCAAATTATAAAGTGGCCTGGCTGCGCATGGAGGGAGGTTGGTAGGGCTTGGTGATGGAGTTTTATTGCTTGATAGGTGAATCACCCTCCATCAGCATATCAAAGAGATCTACTGCTGTTGATGTTGATGGATGCATTGGAGTCATTTTCTAAAACATCCTTCATCTTCCAGTGCCTGAAGAAATCCTTCAGATTTCCTGTTGTCAGTCTTGACAATCTCTTCTTCCTCTTCATTTGACTCCCCTGATACCCTGTGCTCTTCAAGCTGCAACAGTTCTTCAGTGTTGAGTTCTTCACTGAGATTCCAAGAGCTCTTCAACATCGTCTGTTTCCAACTCGAAGCCTAATTTTTGACCCAGCTCAACAATTTTGTCTTGAATTTATGTTGGAGTCTCTTCTTCAATTCCAGGCCATAAATTTCTCCAAGCAGCATTCAAACAATACGTGCTGACTTCTTTTCACGCTGTAGAGCTGTTATCAATGGCATGTTTCACATTGTAGCCTTTCCAGAACTCTTTCAAGGTAAGCTTGCCTTCTCCATCTGTGATTTCTAGATACTGGCTGAATGTTATCTTGTGGTAGTATCGCTTGAGTTGGCAATAACATTCTGGTCCATAGGCTGCTGTATATATGTTGTGTTCGGTGGCAAGAAAAGAACTTTTACCATGCCATAAGACAAGTCCTCCAGGTTGGTTGGATGCCCAGGAGCGTTGTCCAGAATAAGAAGGTCCTTTTCTGAAAGATTATTGCGCTTGAAGTATGCTTTGACTGCAGGGCAGAAGTGATCACAAAACCAGTCTGGCAGTCTGGATTTTACAAAACCTTTCAGAACTCTGGGGTTCTCTGAATGATAAACTAGCAATGGTTTCAATTTGAAATCCCCTGTATAGTAGACATACTACAGCAAGTGACTTTTTACTTCGCATCATGATGCAAAGGTCCCCTTTGGTATGGAAGTTCCTTAGGGTCATAGAAAAAAATTATCTAAAGACACAAGTTTTATCTTAAATCCAAGATGGCCGCCATCGGCCATATTGGAAAACATGGCCGACTCAGAGCCAAGGAACCGTTTGTCATAGAAACTATTATGATACATGTTTTCCAGCTAATTTGAGGTCGCTGAACTCATGTCTGGCATCAATTTTACATTTGGAATGCATTTAAAGGTCAAATCCGGGAAATGATACACAAAGTTGGCATTTTGATAAAATTTATGAAAACAGAATTTAGAGGCATGGAAGCAAGAATTCCAAATTGAATGATAAATTTACAAGTTCTGTGGTATCTAAATAGTATAACTGATACATAGTATACTCGACCAGTAACTAGCCGACTCAAATATATCATCACACATTGTTGTGACAATGCAAGCACATTCATGACATTCCTTCGTTCAGCACTAACCTGATTCCTCATCTATCTGTACCTCACTCATCTTACCAGTGTGGGAGCACGAACCTTTACATCTACAGAGATACATGCAGAGCTGCCCCTGCACGTAGCACTTACAAGGAGCCTTACAGTCTGTCTTACACTGGCAAATGACAAGCTCTGGTATGTCCTGCGAAATGGTGGGAGTTGTGGTGTAGACTGGAGTTGGAGGGAGTTGGCGCAGAGTCGGGGGATTCTTGCTGTCATCCCCATTCCGTTGGATAGATTGGAGCTGGAGCTTTGATGAGCGCATTACCTCACACGTGTCCACTCTGAAGTCACAAGAGAAATAACTGATTAGTTGAAATAACACTTCTAGAAATGCAACTGCATGCAGTAATCTCAAGCATGAGTGATGCCTCCATCCATGCAATGCTGTCTTACCTGATAGGCTACTCTGAAGAGGTGCTGATGCAGAGCGCCGCTGCTTGGAGGCATGTGCTCGAAGTCGCGTCCTTTGTGGAGGAAGAGGGAGAGTCTAGCAGCATCCACGGTTCTGATGCCCTCCTCAGAAACACCATAGAGCTGCATGACGAATCTCTGGAGCGTGGGTGTGTGAGTCTTGATCATCTCCAGGGCGGGGTTAGGGCAGGAGAGCAGCTCGAGAGGTAAGGTGAGTTCAGGGAGGGACTGCCACACTGACCAGGCCGTCTTCTTGACTTTGCCATAGAACACTGAGGTCGTGTCGCATCCCGTTAACGCATGAAACGCCTGCAGTGCCATTGCCTTGGATGGTCCAAGTCCGCGGGCGATATCATGCGCTGGAGCCTGGAACGTACTTGGAAAGGAATGTAGAGATGAGTTAGACAATGGCCTCATGATCTAAAAGCTATTGGTACACTGCAGACACCTGGCTTAAAGACACCTCAATAAGATGACTGTACCTGAAGTGACTCCGCGATCCGAAGGTAATCCAGAGTTCATCAATCCTCTGTCCGAGGGCCACAAAAGTGAAGACGCCCAGCACTACAACATCGCTGTCGCTGGTGCGGACGATCACTCGACAATGACCGGCGTAGGTACTGCAGCCACATGCAGAAACATCCGCGTGTCGGCTTCCTCGTGTGTGCAGGGGGCAACTGCACCAACATCAGCGTAAGCCAGTGAACTAGCACAATCACTTACTGTAGAATGGTGGTGAAGAGCTGCTTGCCCTGAAATGAAGAAGTCAATGAAATTGAGGATATGCTGAGGAAGTCAATGTAATTGACTTCCTCAGCATATACTAGAGACAGGAATATTTTAAGAAATATTAATTTCTATGTCAGTAGCTCGCAACAATCTCTCAGCTAACCTGTGGAAGCGTCATGAGCTTGAAGCTGTTGGCCAGCTCCACGAACAACTTCTGCTTGTTCAGGTCCACACTTAGGAAGGCAGCCCAATTGCCAGGAACTTTGGTCGAGAGAATAACCCGCCTCCGCCTTCCGCTGCCTCTTTACTCACGAGTTTCTGACTTCAGGCTCATCTTGGAGTAGACATCCCAGACATTTAATGTGCGGAACTGGGCAAGTTCCGCACACCTTCCGCACCTCCGCACATTCGCACTGTGCGGAAGTGCGAAATGGTGGGCGGAGGTGCGGTGTGCGGTCACCTCGGTAAAAAGGTGCGGAGGTGCGGGTGCGGAAGGTGTGCGGATTGGTCCGCACATATAGCTAAATACACTTTTTTACTTTTGTATTGTATTGTATCTTTTGTATTTGAGTAGCTGTGAATAAAGTAATATAGTATTAGTATAAAATAAAATAAAATTATATTGTATTCTAGTAATTTTCTCACCTCTCATAACAAAAAAATGACTTTAGTGTATTAAAACTTTATTTTCACAATTAAATATTAAATAAAAGTTTATAAAAGTATTAATATATTAATGGAAACTTATATATTTTCTTGCGATAAAACTTTATATATGTAAATAGGGTGCGGGTGCGGGTGCGGTTGTGCGGAAGTGCGAAAACTTAGAGGTGTGCGGAAGTGCGGGTGCGGAAGAGGCTAAAGTGCGGGTGCGGAAGTGCGGGTGCGAACCTCCCATTTGGTGTGCGGTTGCCCAGCATTGCCAGACAATGTCAACCCGGTCGTTTCTTTCAAACTAGGAGAGGATGTATAGCAGAAACACGTCTGTGAAATAGTCTCCGATGGTCACGGCACTTCCAGGACAAAGCATTTGAACGAGCATAGCACCATCCAGCAGAGCTGCGGTCGTCACCAGTCTGCGATTGTCGAGATCCGCTGGGACAATGCAGTCCAGGATTTCGCTCTTGGTTCCAAGGTGCATGTGTCCCTTCCGAGTAAGAGAGGGAGGATAGGCAGAGGTCTCATGGAAGAACACCGACTCGTTGATGTTGCGAATAGAATGCACTGCAAGCAAAATCTGGGTCACCTTGGCTTGTTGGTCCTTGACGACAGCCACCTCCGATTTCCGGCGTGGTTGAGAGAGCGAAACCTTGAACAACTTCAGCTTGGTGTGGGGTATCGGAGCAGTGAACGCCTCCTCCTGGGAGCTGACTCGCTTGTCGACAAACGCTTTGTATCTCTGCACTCCGATGTCCTTCACCTTCCTCACATTGTCTACCACGTCTGGAGGCATGATGATTGACTCGTCCAGGTCGAACAGCTCGCCACTGTCCTCCATGAAGGGGTTTGCCAGCTTCTCAAAGGCATCCACCAGCGCCAGCACATCAGACTGGAAGAAAGAAACATATATAGGCATTGCCGAATCATACATATTCATACCACTGAAAATGATGAGGGTATCTCTCAATTTGCAATTTATTAGAAAGTTACCTTGTAATCGGCTTGGAACTTGGGGTACTGTTCATGGTGCCTCCGTTCATCTGACTCCTTCTTGCCCTCAAATTCCCTGACGAGGCGAGCCATCTCAGGGCGAACGACCTGCTCGCGGCGAACTGTGCGTTGGTCATCCAGGTTCTCGATGACGTCAGCCACATTCTTGAAACAATCGATGAGTTGCTCGTGCATCTGGTCATGCAGGATTTTCGAGAATGCTCGCCATCGATTAGAGATTCACGGCCAGTTTGAAGATGTAGTTTCATAGACAGATACAGCGATGCTGATGTTTTCTCTCCTTGATGTGACGAGGAACACTCCCAGGTTTCTTGGATCTGCGTCCAACAGAGTTGAAGATGATCTGCTGCCGATGGATGTTACAACCTTGGACTTCTCAGAATCAGGAGCCGGCTCATCGATACCTGGTCCATCAAGAAGCATGTGCAAGAATGATCTCAACGTGGGCTGGATGGATTCAGCTTCACATGAGGTTGAGAAGGAGCCTGTGAAAGCCTGCTTCATGTGGAGATAATCTCGCCGGAGGATCTTGGCTGCTTTGTCGAGGATGGAAACTTCAGTTGATGTATTGTTTTCCATATCAACTACAGCTTTACTTAGGTCGTCGTTGAAAACAAGAGACCAACACCGATTCATTAGTATCGCCTTGATGTCAGGAATCATGCGCTCAATATCCTCTCGAAGGCGTGTTGTATTGCATTTGATGTAGTGAAAACCGAGAGTGGCGAGGCGTTTGTCATAGAGAGCCGTCAAGTCAGCCATTGCCAGTGATGTCCCTGAAACACGATTATCTTCAATAAAATCAAGTAACTCGTTGAGAACATGTGCTCGGATCACCTGAGTCGCATGACTCTCAGTCGTGTCACATCCGACCGTCGCCGCTTTCCTGTAGAGCCGAGTCAGGCACGCACGATGACAGACGGCATTAATAGCGACCACGTCACCGGCAAGAAGTTTAGCCAACAGACGTTTGTCACCTAACACTCGAGTGCAATCATTGACTTTCTTATCCCAGCCAAGACTGGAGGTCTTCCTCAGCTCTTTCTTGTTGCCCACTTCGTCACAGAAGAGGCATGGAGTGTCGACTGGTTCGTTCGAAGATGTAGAGGGTGAGGGTGAGGCCTGTTCATGCGGCGAGTTCTCACCGGGCTAACTGACTCTTGCCCTTGATCCTTTTTCCTCGCTCTCTGCACTTTTTGATTGTCGATAGCATTCCTGCAACTTTTGTGCCACACTTCTTGATTAGACATCATCAGCTGCACTACATTCTGAGCACCGTCACCTGCACCGCCACCAATGTCATCTACGATTACAAAGTCAGGCAACTCCCCTAATTCCTTGAGCTCCTGGATGTTGTCCGTAACTTCTTTATAAAGGACTGAAAGTCTTTCAGGTTTGTTTCTCAATTTCACAGATGATGAAGGATTCTTAGTCGATTCATAGCTTTTGTCTGACTGACATATGAAGCATAAGCTCCAGTCGCGAGTGTCCATGATGGCAGGCGTGCTTTTAGAGTCACTCATTTCTGATTAATCATTGTGAATCTGAAACATGAAATTGAATTTCTAAAGGTCACAAAACTTAGAAACGTGTGTGATGACTCGTTTTCAGCTAAATTCAGCATGAGAAAGCCATTTCTGAGGTTATTTTGGGGTGTCTCACTCCGTCAATTTGGAAACTGCGGAAATTCCCCAATTTCAACATGGAGGCCAGCGGCCATATTTGATTTTGGGGATCAAAATGACTCCAAACCCCATATAACCTCAGAAATGTATTTCTCATGCTGAATTTAGCTGAAAACGAGTCATCACACACGTTTCTAAGTTAATTGGTTCAAATGTTAGAAATACGGTCATTAGCATAATTTATGCTGATTAGGCATAAAATTAAGCATGTCTATGCATAGATACAATTTGTGTCTTTGGATAAATTCTTTCCTATGGCATTAAGGAACTTCCATACCAAAGGGGACCTTTCCATCATGATTTGAAGCGGACACCCTATTTTTTGCACTTAAGATGTCTACTAGTAGCATTGTACCAAGAAGAAGGGTCTCTCTCCAAGAGAGAGAGAGAGAGAGAGAGAGAGAGAGAGAGAGAGAGAGAAACTAAACATGGTACTGATAGTCATCTATAGACCTCCAAACTCTCCAAATGAAAAATTTTCAGATGCCATTGATGATTTCAGAACCCTAATAAAGTCCGTAAACTCTCCATCCCCTAATATAATACTCTGCGGCGATTTTAATTTCCCATTCATAAAATACAAAAAGGAGGGTAGAAATATATTTATACAGAAAGATAAGGGGGACACAAGAGAGGACCAGTAGCAAGCAAAAATGTTGATGGCTCTCACAATCGAGTTTATGCTGACACAGGAGATAACAGAAAATACCGGGAAAAATAACTGCCTAGATCTGGTATTCATGAATAACACGAACTTGATTGCTGATATACAGTAAAAATAACCCGAACTATTATCTCAGACCACAACATAATCGAGTTATCAACAAATATGGCGATAACATTAAAAGACAATACACATTCGGAAGGAAGAAGCAAATTTGGGGCTTTTAACTTTAACTCCAAGACCATAAACTGGGAAGAAATCAGATTACACATGGCCCAAATAGAGTGGAGAACAGTCTTAGAGAATAAAACAACGGAGGAAATGCTAACAACTTTGGAAGAAAAGACGCTTAAAATTTTAGAAAAATATGCTCTGAAAGCACAGCCAAAAGGAAAGAGGAACTGGCTACAGAGGCAAAAGAGAAGAATATTTCTCAAAAGAAAGCGACGAAGTTAGCTAATTGCGGAGACAACAATGCCAGGAAAGCAATACAAGAAACACTGGAGAATATCGCTACGGAAATACAAACCCTGATTAAGGGCTATACAAAGAGGGAAGAGGAAAAAGTCGTAGAAGCAATAAAGGAAAATCCAAAATACTTCTATAGCTATGCGAAAAGGAAAGCAAAAACGCGCGCTACCATCGGGCACTTAAGAAAAGGAAATAATGAACTAACAGACGACCTAAAAGAAATATCTCAAACATTGAGAGCCCAATATGAATTGGTCGTCAGTGCCCCAAAAAGTGACAAAGCGATACCTGACAGATTCATTATTTGAAGAGAATTGCAAGGAGAATGTACAAAAGCCAGCCAGACTCCGTACTCATTTGTCAGCCAGACTCCGTATTGAGTTGTCAGCCAGACTCCGTATTGAGTTGTCAGCCAGACTCCGTATTGAGTTGTCAGCCAGACTCCGTATTGAGTTGTCAGCCAGACTCCGTATTGAGTTGTCAGCCAGACTCCGTATTGAGTTGTCAGCCAGACTCCGTACTCAATTATCAGCCAGACTCCGTACTCAATTGTCAGCCAGACTCCGTACTCAATTGTCAGCCAGACTCTGTACTCAATTGTCAGCCAGACTCCGTACTCAATTGTCAGCCAGACTCCGTACTCAATTGTCAGCCAGACTCCGTACTCAATTGGCAGCCAGACTCCGTATTGAGTTGTCAGGCAGACTCCGTATTGAGTTGTCAACCAGACTCCGTACTGAGCGGACGCATTTCCTGAGCTCTCTGATATTGCTTCTGCTTTTGGATATTGCCAATAGCCTTACTTTTGGTAAGTTCCAAATTTTATATACAAGTGTTTTATATACAAGTGTTTTTTAGTGATTTAGAAGTTTTCATCGCGTGCCGGCTTAATTTAATTTAAACTTGTGGCAGTTATAAACTAATTTAACTTGTGTGATGCCGTCGCAGAAAGCGTCGTGTGTTAGGTGTGGGGGTGAATCAGTGGTATACGGATTTTAGGGATTATGACGGCGGTCCCATGGCGATTACCGAGAGATCGGTTTTTTTTTTTGCGAATTAAGGGAGGAAATAGTTGACATAAAACGCAGTGTACGTGAGGTAACGAAAAGTCTTGCAACGCTTGATGAGGGCAGGGGTAGGGCTACGGTTGACGAAAACCGAACCAATACTAACGTTGAAGACGTTAGTAATTTGAAGGGTGAGGTGCGTAACCTAGTTTCTAGTTTAGGTAGCTTCTCGGGAAGGTTGGATAGAGTTGAGGAAGGGGTTAAGGTTGGTCCGAGATTAGTAGATGGGGAGGGATTTAGAGAAGTTAAGGGTGGAGCTAGGCCGCGTACGTTAGGTGATAGGAATCACCCCCCCTATCGAGGTTTCGAACCCTTTCGCCCATTTGGAAAGGGAAGTGAATGAGGGGGAAACTATTTTAATTGGAGACCAACCAAGAGGAGGAGGGTCCGTCTCCCAGGGTCCATGGTTGACAGAGTTAGAGACGAAGTGGATTGGATTGACGTTGCCTCCCGTCACTCGATGTTGGTGACGATGGTAGGAGACAACGACTCGTATAGGCCCGATACGAGAGTGCCTGACCTTTTGGAGAGATAAAGGGGGTTAATTAGGTCCCTAAAGGTGAGGTCAGATAGGTCTTTAGTTCTAGGTATTACCCCTAGGCACTGTTTAGGTCTTAGGATTACGTTGAAAAGGATATTTTTTAATACTAAATTAGAAGAGATTTATGCTGAGGAAAATGTATCCTTCATAAAGCTGTGGTCAGATTTCAGTGATCCTAGCCATTTTCTAAAAGATGGGGTGCATTTTAATGAAATAGGTAATGCTACGCTAGGTAGGTTAATTGAGGAAAACGTTCGAAAGCTGTATAGGTCGAAGCCTTCTTTAAACGTTGTGGGTCCGGGGAACGCGGGCCCGATGTGAAAAAGTTTAAAAAGCCGACCCGTGGTAAAAAATAACTTAAACGTCTTTTATTGTAACGCGGGTAGTATTAGAAATAAATTAAACGAATTTAAGGCGATAATTTATTCCTGCAACTACGATATAGTTGCTATCACTGAAACGTGGTTAAATACCGTGACTCGGGACTTGTTGAGGGAACTTGGAATACCAGGTTTTAAACTCTTTACTAATGATAAGTTACATAGGATTGGTGGCGGCGTTTTGCTGTACATTCGTAATTCCCTTAGGGCTATCGAGGTTAAGATAGATTTTCCGGCAGCAATTAATGCGATATGCGTTGAAGTTAGGGCCGTAGTCTTAGTTTCAATTTTGTTGTTGTTTATAGACCTCCCGTTCAACCCCTCGATACCGATACTAGATTTTACACACTTCTTAGTAACTTTATTAATAATCGGGATAGTATAGTTGTCGGAGACTTTAACTGCCCTAACGTCAATTACAAGACTTTTACTGGTAACGTTGAGGGTTTGAGATTGATTGAGTTCATGGAAGATAATTTTTACGACAGATGATTACCGAACCAACGCGCGGTGATAATATTTCAGACGTGGTGATGACGAACAGCGAGAGTTTAAGATGTAGTGATCTTCAAATTCTTAGGTTTAAGTTATTGATAGAAAGCACTAAGGATAGTAACGTAATAGAAGTCCCTGATTTTCGTAGTGCCAGTTTTGATAGTTTTGCGGATAGGATGAGAGTAGTGGACTGGGGTGACTTATTTATGGGTAATGACGCAAATTTGCATTGGGAGGCGTTTAAAGATAGTTTCTTGAATATCGAAACGGAGTTTATTCCTCGTAAGCCCAAGCGCGCTATAATTCATGGTAGGCCTAAGTGGTGGACTAGGGAAATAGCCGAGTTCATAAACGAGCGTAACAGAGCGTATACACTTAATAAGCGCAATGGCACGGTAGCTAACGCTAATAGATATATCGAGCTTCGACGTCAGGTTAAAAGATCAAGACGATGTAAATAGGATTATGGAGTGGACGGATAAGTGACAGATGCAATTTAACGTAGACAACTGTAAAGTTTTGCATATAGGTTCTCGTAACAATAATTACACGTACACGATGGATGATAGAGAGTTAGCGAGCGTTGCTGAAGTAGATTTAGGCGTACGCGTATCTAAGGATTTAAAAGTTAGAAACCAGTGCCTGGAGTCTTGCGCTAAAGCTAATAGGATGTTAGACTTCATAGCGCGTAATTTCGAATTTAAATCGAAGAATATTATATTGCCCCTTTACAAGTTCCTAGTCAGGCCTCATTTAGAATATGTCGTTCAGTTTTGGTACCCGTATTTGCTTAAGGATATTGATAGGTTAGAAAGGGTTCCGCGTCGTGCCACGAAACTAATTCCGTCACTGCGCAACAAGCCTTATGAAGATAGGATTAAAGAGTTAGACTTGCATTCACTCGAAACTAGGAGATTAAGGGGGGAGCTCATTGAAGTTTTCAAACTCGTTAATAACATTGATAACGTAAATTTTGACAAACTGTTCACTTTCGATAATAGCAATACTTGTAATAACGGATTTAAGTCTCGTGGCAGACGTTTCATTACTAATATCGCTAAAAAATTCTTTACGTTCAAAGTAATTGATAAATGGAATACTCTTCCCGCCCGTCGTGAACTCTACCAGCGCTAATATGTTTAAGAACCGTTTGGATAGGCATTTTAAAAATACTAACATGGTTTAATATAATAATAAAACAATCTCCATTTTCCCTCCGAGCCGCCCCCTTTTCCCTCCCCCTCGTCAGAATTATTAACGTTGTTTAATATAATAAAACCATTAGCAACAGGAGCTCTTGGGGTGGTGATCGAGGATGAATCTGTTGACGATAATGCCAGCTTGTTACATGCCAGCCAGCGTGTGATGCCAGCAAAAAAAAAATTAGACTAACACGAACTTAGATATAGCTCGTAGAGTAAACTAACCCACTTTTTGTTATTCCTTCTACTCTCTTCATTGCATGTCTGTAGTTTGCATGGTATGAGAGTGTTTGAGTTAAGAATGTGTTGCATGGTTTGTAATGCGTTCTTATTTTACTTCTTTTCATCTTCCACCCCTTTCCGGCGGAGAGGGCTCCGTCCTCTACCTCCCTATGGAGTAGAGGATCGGTCTGCAACCGCTGGAAGTATGTGTTGCTTTGAGTTAAGAATGTGTTGTTCTTTGAGTTAAGAATGTGTTGCATGGTTTGTAATGCGTTCTTATTTTACTTCTTTTCATCTTTCACCCCTTTCCGGCATAGTGGGCTGCATCCTGTACCTCCCTATGGAGTGGAGGACTGGTCTGCAACAGCTGGAGTATTCTCTTCGACTATTTTTCCGACTTGTCGGCAGTGGCCGGCGGATGGTGATGGTGTCCTTCTTTCTCTCTTTCTGAGTGAATTTTAACCCACGAGTGATAGGTTTTGCTACTTACTTAACCCCTTATTCTCTTCTTTTAACCCCTTTCTTTATTCTTTCTCTCGGACTAACCTTAGAGTGGATCTTAGGGTCTTTGTTAGCCTTAGCTTCTGTAGATCTGTAGATCTCCCATGTTGATGTCAGTGTGCCCTGTTCCCGTTAACTACTGGTATACCGATTAATCGGTATTGGCAGAATCGCCGTTTTGTGGTCAACGGCATTGGCATCAGCAAAATTTAGCCGATTCTCTTACCAATTATTTGAAATTTTACAATTTTCATTACAAATTCTATATTATAGAAAATTGAACATACAAAAACCACTTTATGATAATTTATACTCCTTTCAAAGTGCAATTATATAAAAATTCTTTACATTCACGAAAAAGGGAAACCTGAATAAGTTAAGTTACGCACAAGCAGTGGCGTACATAAAGGGGGCATAGGGGGCATTTGCCCCATTGTAAAAATTATTACTACTCTCATTAAAGATATTTGAAAAAGAAATTTTCAAAAATCGATAACTTTGCAACATTCACCAGAAAAAAATCTTGATGTCGTATTGAATTTCAGTTGTTTCATGGTTACCAGGACATGTAATTAACTCAAAACTCAAAATCAATTTTGGCTGGCTTAGAAACGTTTATATGTCTTTATACGTACTATTAATTTGTGCAAATTTAATTCTTTGCCATTAAATTGGAAATAAAATACAACTGAAGCCTTCCAAGATGCAATTCATTTTGATTCCAAATCAATCATCATCAGTTTTGAGCTGACACACTCACTCACTCACACACACACACACACACACACACACACACACAATATATATATATATATATATACATACAGTATATATGTATATATAATTATATATATTGTGTGTGTGTGTGCTCCCCTTTAAGAAATGTTGTGTACACCCCTACCCACAAATTTACATTTTCTCTAGCTAGCTGATCTCTAAATGTTATAAACTATTGTTATCTCGTACTCTAAATTAATAATAATTCTATATTGAGTTGTACTTTATAATTTTTATATTAAACCATGTTGACTTTATTTTAATTATTTTAATAATTTTATAAACACAAATTCTATATTCATTTTTTATTGAAATAGGCCACAAAGCCTTGAAATATTAATAAATTTTTTTTTAGTTGTTTACATTGTTGAAGAAAGCAAATACCTTCAACATAAGGAAAAACAATTATTTTAAATATTGGTATTAAATTTATGAAAGTAAAAAATTATTTTATCGTTTTACTGAGTACGGTAACAAATTTTTAACAAATTCTGATTCTGTATGTTGTGGAGTGAGCTAAAGAAAAGCACTTGAACAAATTTGAAATGTAAAAATATGCAAATTTAAAGTTTTCACATTAGATAAAATTATTGAAGGGAATTGATTTTTTCTCAAAATCTAGCAAAGAATTGGTATCGGCATCGGCAGTTTTTCATGGAATCGGTATCGTCTAAATTTTGGAATCGGTACATCACTACCGTTAACCCATATTCGAATTGTTTTACAATAAAGTTCTCATTAATTCTGAGTATTAGCCAGGATTTTAAAGGTACCAACACACGAAATTAGATATTCGTTTATTAAAAGAACTCCAACTACATTTTAAAAGGTTACATTAATATTTCAAACATACACAGAATATAAGAGATACACTTTTAAAATTAAGAACTTTTTCCAGAGTTTTACAACGTACATAATAAATATAAAAAAGAAAAAAGCCTTCATTCTTGTTACATTATACACTGACTTTTTTTATTTACTTATTGAAAGAGGTCTTTTATTTGAATACATACAAATTAATTATTTAAGTCTGAATTACATTTACTAAACATGTTAAGATTTTTCATTGGAGAAACCTTTCGAAATACAGGGTGATCAAAAAGTAACGCAACCCATGGAGAAACGCACATAATTGATTTTTTCCTTCTGTTGCAGGTGGTGAATATATGAAAAAGATGAAATACACCTTGGAGCAGCGTATATTCATTGTCACGCAGTACATTCGCTCCAGAAGCTATGCCCCGACGCAGGAGGCCTTCACGGAAATGTATGGAAGAGGTGCTCCAAACAAATCCTCTATCAAGCGACTATACATTTCCGTATACATTTCCGTGAAGGCCTCCTGCGTCTGGGCATAGCTTCTGGAGCGAATGTACTGCGTGACAATGAATATACGCTGCTCCAAGGTGTATTTCATCTTTTTCATATATTCACCACCTGCAACAGAAGGAAAAAATCAATTATGTGCGTTTCTCCATGGGTTGCGTTACTTTTTGATCACCCTGTATAAAGTAGAAACAGTGGACAATATTGTCCACAGACGTTGCTGTAAAGACATTTTAGGCTGGTTATGGTTCCATATAATGATAGGTACATACAATTACTTTAGAAAATTCACAATAGTGAGCTCATGAAAAGGTGATAGTCCAAACGAAATATAAAAGTATCATAGTTGCTGCATCCTGTTAAGTATAAATTCAAATGAGTCCTTTTTTTGGTCATCTTCAATATTTTATCTTTTGCGTATGTGGCTATGAATATTTTTCGCATAAAGTAATCTTTCTTCATAACCCTTTGAATTGTCAATTCAGCCATTTAAAAGTGTTATCACCGATCTGAACCGGTCAATTTCAGTCAAACTTTGTTACTCCAGGTAGAGTACTATACTAACAGGCTTCATTCAGGGCTTGTTCAAATCAATTCAATTTAGTTTCGTTGAGGAGGGTCCTATCTTGGAACAAAAATCCTAGTGTAGATGGTCTTAAAAAAAAAATAAAAAATTTCGATTTTTTAAACTTGTCTTTTATAGCTTTTTCGGCTTCAGGGTATAATATCCTGAGGAGGCACGCAAATCGGCTTCCATTGAATAATGTAGAACATTTTCCAAGAACGTCATGTAATGGTAATAATTTGGAACCAGAAACAATCACGTGATTTAAATATACGATGCATTGGCTGATCTTTGTATGCAGAATGTTAGTTTAGGGTATACTGCATAATCGTCCTCACAATCTGTCCTATGAGAGTACTCTATTCGAACCTTTGTGTGTGTATATATATATATATATATATATATATATATATATATAATATATATATATATATATACACGAGGGTAATTCAATAAGTATCCGCAAATTTTATTTTCACAATTTTATTTTCACATCTGATAGATTATCAACACATCACTTCTCAACATAGTCTCCCTGTTTCTCAATACACTTAGTCCAGCGATCTACAAGCTTCCTAATGCCATCACAAAAGAATGTTTTTGGCTGTGTGCGTAGCCAGTAATGCACCGTCTCCTTCAGGTCATCATCGCCTTGGAATCGCTGACCTTTCAAAGCGTCTTTTAGTGGTTCAAACAGGTAAAAATCCGAAGGTGCCAGGTCTCGACTGTAGGCCACTCTGGCCTATCGAGGTTATCCAAGTCATTAGCTATATATATTTTATAATAAAATAGCAAAATGTCAATCTCAAGTCAGATAATTAACATACAACTATTTAGAGAGCTACCAAAGTACCCTACATAACTTAAGCTAAGAATGTACGCTATTTACAATCTATAAACACTCTTTCATTCAAAAAAATGACCAAATTTTTCTTAAAACTAACTTAGGAGCTACTATTGTAGCTGGGGAAATTTCAAGCACAAATGTGATGAAATTCATTGATCTACATACCCTGAGAAACATAAGGTGGATGGGGTGAAATATGTTTGTTATGTGAAAGATGCCAAGCCAAACAATAAACCGTGTATTACTGTATACAATGACATAGGGATATACACTAACCCTGAGGCGAAAGAAGTCATCCCACATTTACTCCGAAGCCAAACCCTCTGCGACTAATGTATGAATTTTGAGTGTGATGAGTGTCGGAAGTGTGGTAAACCGATCAGTATTTTTAAGACGACCATTACAGAATCACCTGTGAAGTTATTTGTTGATAGCCCTATATAGTGAAGCTAGTCGATTAATTAAAAAAATGAATGTGTATGCTTCAGCGAATAATGGTGCAAAGTTTGATACGTACTTTCTTTATAAAGAGCTGCTTCAACATAAGTCATCAACAGTATTCACGGGTGATCCCTTGAAAAGAGGCAATAAACTCAGATGCAGATAAAGAATAATGTACAGTTCAAAGACACATTTTGTTCACACCTTGTAAGTTAGCTAAGCTACCCAAGGTGATGGGGATGAGTGCCGAGGTATCGAAAGGATAATTTCCTTACATTTTCCTTACTCACTTTAAATTACACTGGACTGTCAACCCCTAAATACTACTTTAACTATGACAGTATGAGCGCGAATAAACGAGAAGCTTTTGATCGTTATTACAATAGTTTCAACGAGGATAATCCATACAATTCTGCGGCTGAATGTGAACGTTATTGTGTGAATGATGTACGTGTTTGGAATTTGCTTCCAAACCTTTAGAAGCATGAACAATATATTACCCGATTCAACTGCGACCCACTACAGGCCGCACCCACGATTGCATCACTGCTTCACTGTATTCGAAAACAATTTTATGCCAAAGGACACACTTGCTATCATACCACGAAACAATTAACGCAGTTACGGTTATAACGGTCTTTACTGGCTCACACACATACAACGGCAGACAGGCGTATATATAAAGCATACTCGCAACACAGGAGAAGTAGCCATGAAGATCAACGTCCGCACATTCTGGGCGGATGGGTTGAGTGAGGACCTCTTCAACGGTAAAAAGACACTGTACTCCTTCCACTGCTACCGATGGCACAGAACCCCGCGTCCTGAATGTGACATCACAGGTACCTTCCACGGAAAATCCCCCGCTCATAGTCTAGCATGGACCCATACTCACGATTAGCTTATAAATTTCCATTTCATTCACAGAGTATACGTATTAACGAAATAAGGGCCACCAAAAACCCAATAGTGTTAAAACCTCTCAAATGCGCTGAAAGTTTGCTTGGAGGTCAAAATTCATTATTTTGATATTTGATCTTTATACCCCTACTCTACGTGATGAAGAACAATCCGTACCCAATAAGTGCCCCTGAAAAACTCGTGGGAGTTTTCAGTCAATTTAAACGAGGACTATTTTGACTTATCCTTCGTTGACGTATTTCCTCATCGCGATTTATGGATGCCTATCTTACCCGTTGTTATACATCATAAATTTATGTTTCCCATGTGTATGAAGTGTGCAAAGGAGAACAATGGGGCAGGTAATCACACAATCAGTCAGAGGAAGATCCGCGACGTTTTCACAAGTCCTAAGTTGGATCTAGCCTTTCGTCATGGGTACAGAATATTAAAGATTTATAAGGTGTGGAGGTTTCAGAAGTTCAACAATCTTTTCACGCCTTATATCAACGTCTTCTTGAAGGATAATGTTGAAACATCAGCGTATCTACGGGGTGTTCAGACCGATCATGAGAAAACGGCTTATATTCAACGTTACCATGATCGTGAAGGGATATAACTTGATGGAAACACATTGCGCGAAATCCTGGCAAGCGCTTTAGAGCAAAGCTTTGATTGAACAGTCTTAGGGAGAAGTTTGAGCAGAATACGGATAAGGGAAACGTGCATCTTGCTCGTAGTTTTGACGAGGTATGGGACTACGCAAAAACTGACGACAAAAAGGTCCTTGAAATTGTACATGTAGGAAATACTTATATAATTCAATATAATAGGACTGAGTTTACTATATATACATCCCGTGTCACAAACATCCCTGTGGCCAGTTTTACAACAGTTCACGGCCGCATCAAGCTGTGGAGGTTGATGCATTCTCTGGGACGCTGGGTCCTCTACGCAGATGCCGATAGTGTACTATTTACGGCGAGGGAAGGTGAATATATGCCACCTGTAAGCGAGTTCATCAGCGAGCTCACAGATGAGATTAAGGGTGAAAACTTATGGTATACTGGTCAAGGACGAAACGAGTTCTAGTACATTTTGAAAGCGAAGGGATTACGTTAAACCCTCGAAACCGGAAAATCGTGAATTTTTCATCTCCTAAGAACCTTTTATGCCTACAGGATCCTGAAGATGCTGATAATGGTGACGATGCCGTGCCTCCTCATCTGGATGTGAGAACGCATAATTTCGGTGCTGAGAAATTGGGTGGTGTGAGAGAATTTAGAGGAAAAAAGGTGTGTAGGAATACATACCGGAAACGTTACCGTGGTTAGTGAATAATCGGCGTACATACTGTGTCCAAATTTGTTAATGTCCTTTTTTTTAATTATTATTTATTTGATTTATAAATTATCATAAATTTTTTTTAGTTATTTACTTGTTATTATTAATATTGACTTTATTTACTTGTAAGTATTTATTTTACAATTTTTAATTTGTATACTTTAAATAAATTATTTTACGTTTACAAGCTGTACGTATCATTTCCTTTTATCCTTTGAATGAATAGACACGTGTGTGTGTGTGTGTGTGTGTGTCTAACATTCTTATCAGAGCATGCTGTATAGACTCCGCCCACTATATGATAAATGCACAAATAGCAGCGCTTGATTTGGTTTTCCTGTCTGGACACGGTGTATAAGCTCCGCCCACAAACCCAGTGGCACCATCATTGGGCATTGTGTTTAATCTTGCTAGTGGCTCGTAGCCATTGTTGACCTTGACTCGTGCACATCTGTTGAAGTTTTTACTTCTAAGTACCAATCATCATTTTTTACAACATTGGATGTTTCTGATATTGCTTGCAGTACTTTTTAAAATGGTATTCTGTGATATCTGAAGATGTGGTGAATTCAGTAGTATGATTGCAAAAACGGAGAGAGAATTGGGGAGCTTTGAAACTTGCCCCTGTAGGGGACCCCTGGAGGTCTTCGCCTCCGTAATGAGGGGCCCCCGATCCTTAAGTTCCTCACCCCGTTTATGAGGCCTCACCGTCTTTCATAAGGGGCATTTCTGGGTTTGCCCCTTGACGGGCTCCTTCCTCCTTGGATCCCAAAGCTGGATCCCATCTGCTTTGCAGATAGCTGGTGAGGGAAGTTATATTTTGGGGGCCTCTTTGCGAGTGACCCATTGCCCATATCGAGCTAACATCATGAAAAAGAAAAATCTATAGTATTTGTCATTTACCATTACTTATTCGGACTATAGTGGATTTAATTTTCCCGAAATATTTCCTTATTTCATGCACGGTCTGTATGTATCATGAAAAACCTCAGGGGACCATTTGAGTTCAATCCCATATATATATATATATATATATATATACTTTACAGGAAGAGGGTAAAACTCAAATAGCAGTGTTATCAGTTGCCTTATGATTACAGAGCTTGACATTCAGTTTTGAACTTTATAACTTTAAACGATAGAGAGTGAGCAGAAGAAAACTTAAAATAACTCTTTCATGCATGAAAAAGGGTTTAATAAAAAGAAATAGACCTATACGAGATGATGTGTGGGTCTCAAAACATACAGCAATAAGAACTTGTGTTGTGTTTTCGGAGCCATTTTTATCATATAGCTAGACGAATACATTCATTACTTTCTTCAGGTTAAATATAGATGTTACGAAAAGTAAAAATCAGTTTAATTATGATTCAATACCTATACAAATTTCTGAATTAATATTTGTATTATATGAAATTAGCATAATGGAAATATTAACTAACTTAAAATAAATTACATCTAATTTTCAATTATAGGAATAACATACTTTTCCAATTTTGAAGTCAAATATTTTAGCAATCGGGTAAACTAATGTTTTAATTATTCATCCAGCAAATCTATTTTTCTACCTCTAATTGTCCACTTATTATTATTATTATTATTATTATTATTTTATCATATACTCGTATATGTATACTTCTGTTAAGCTTTTTTAAATTAAATTTAAATTTATGGAAGCTCAGCCTACAATCTTCGTAAAATTCTGTCACATTAGCTGTTTTCAGGAGTAAATAAGTTTTATTTTCTCTAAAAATGAATAATTATTATTAATGTCATTATTATTATTATTACTATCATAATTAACTATTTATTTAAAATTATTTTCTTACCCTTTATCATACAATTAGCTTCGGATCTGAGTCGTAACCATTGTTGTATTTCTGACGGAAATAGTGCGGAAGCGATTCTACAAAATTGTTTTGGCGAAGCAAGGTATAAATATATACAGATATATATATACAGGGTGGGGCACGGGAATCAAGTGTTTTTTGAATAGCTAGTAATCGGCCATTAGGAATGGGAGGGGCGTGCGGTAGGTAGCATTCCATTCCTGGGTTCATAGCATTTAACTTTAACTAACACTCACCTTTATCTTTCAGGTGCCATCATGGAGCAGTGGACGTTAGAACACCGCATGTTCGCGTATGATCATTTTGTTAGGAGTGGCGAGTCAGTGACAGCAGTTCAGCGTGCGTTTCGCCGCAGATTCAACATTCATCGAAATGACTCTGTTCCCGCTCGTGACACAATCTTACGTTGGGTTAACAATCTTCGAACAGGAGGCTCAATAATGAAAACAAAACCGAAGGGGCCGCAACGCACTGTGCGTACTCCAGAGAACGTTGAAAGGGTCAGACAAGCGATGTTGCAAAACCCAGGCCGCTCTGCTCGGAGACATTCAGCTGCACTCGGAATCAGCAATCGTACTGTTAGATGGATTTTGCATGAAGAATTACATTTTCACCCATACAAGTTAGCGATGGTGCAGGAATTGAATGTAAACGATTGCCCCCAACGACTGAATTTTGCACAGGAAATGCTTGCACTTTATGAGCAGAATGAAAACATGATGGTGGTAATGAGTGATGAAGCCCATTTCCACCTTAATGGGGCCGTCAACAATCAAAACTGTCCGTATTGGGCTGCTGAAAATCCGCGACAACTCCATGAAAAACCGCTGCATAGCCCTAAGGTTACAGTTTGGTGCGCGGTGGGAAAGTTTGGCGTCATCGGTCCCTATTTCTTCGAACAAAATGGGGTTACCGTTACCATAACATCTGGGCGTTACATTGAGATGGTGAACACCTTTTTCATCCCTGAGTTACGAAGAAGGCGTATTGCTCGTCGACATTTGTGGTTTCAGCAAGATGGGGCCACGCCACACACCGCCAGAGCGTCAATGGCTGTTCTTCGCCCCCTGTTTCCCAACCATCTCATTTCGAGATTTGGTGACATTGCATGGCCCCCTCGGTCCCCTGACTTGTCCACATGTGACTTCTTTCTATGGGGGTACCTCAAGTCACGTGTCTACGAGGACAAGCCCCGTACATTAGATGCATTGAAGGAAGCGATCCGTCAACAAATCATCCAAATCAACAGAGACCTGCTGGGAAGAGTGGAGGCCAATTTTCGTAAACGCCTTCAACAATGCGTCGACGGCCAAGGACATCATATGCCAGATATAATTTTCGGTACATGATTATTATGACATGAAATGCTATGTTCTTACGAATGTTGTTCTACCAATATATTTTCTTTACAAAAATAAATATCATTTTCCTGATTATTCCAAAAACACTTGGTTCCCGTGCCCCACCCTATATATATATATATATATATATATATATATACATATATATACAGGGTGTCCCAATAGCCCCTATCTATTTTGTTGAAATAGGCTGAATTTCAAATGAATGTTTTAATGACATGATTGCATGCACCTTTCTAGACAAATTTTCTATTTTAATTATTTTTAAATTTTTAATTAATTTTTTCAGATCCATATCATTGGTGATGGATGTGCATGAACGCGTTATGATAATAACATGTCGCATCAGAGGAATAAAATGTTCTGAAATTAGAGACCGATTCTCAAGAAGGTTTCACAAGCCTGGACCGACAGATAAAGCAATTCGTGAATTGGTGAACAAATTCAAAAGGACTGGATCTGTGCATGATGAAGGAAGAAGTGGACGCCCAAGAACAGTACAACAAAACATTGAATCTGTTCGCATAATGTTCGAAGACGATCAAAGAATGTCAGTTCGCCAAGCATCTCACAGATTAACCATACCCAAAACAACTGTTCACAGAATCTTGCATTCGACGCTGAAAAAGTGTTATCACATTCAGCTGTTACTGTACACAGCTTACACGAGGAAGATTTTCCAAAAAGAGCAGCAATGTGTGCGGAACTGGTCGAACAAATCCAAAATAACAATTTAATGAACCACATTTTGTTTAGCGATGAGGCGACTTTCCACACCTGTGGTAAAATCAATCGACATAATTGTCGCATCTGGGCTAATGAAAAGCCAACTGAGTTCACTGAATGGGAAAGAAACTCACCTAAAGTCAACGTGTGGCTTGAAATGACGAAGTCTAAGATTTACGGGCCCTTTTTCTTTGCAGAGGCTACAGTGACAGGGCCTGTTTACTTTGATATGCTTCAAAATTTTCTAGAACCTCAACTTCTTGAAGATAGCATTGTCGACAATGTAGTCTTTCAGCAGGACGGGGCACCATGTCATTATGCCAGAATTGTTCAGATATACCTAAACGAGCGTTTTCCAAATCGTTGGATTGGACGTGGGGGAAATAGGCCCTGGGCATCGCGATCTCCGGATTTGACCCCATTCGATTTCTTTTCTTGGGGTTTTATTAAATCAGGAGGTCTATCCCAGAAATATTCGAGAACCAGATCTGCGAGATCGCATTAGGCAAGCAGTTGAGAAAATAACCTCTGAAATGCTCGGAAATGTGTTCCGCAATGCAGCTGACCGCTTTGAGATTTGCAGAGATACAGATGGAGCACATGTGGAAACTACTAATTAAAGATTTTAATGGTGTAATACTTGTAGTTTGTATAGAAATACATCTGTATTCAGGTCAGTGTGACATTTATTTGAAATTCAGCCTATTTCAACAAAATATATAGGGACTTTTGGGACACCCTGTATATTAGTGTAATCCAGGCTTTAAAAGACACCAGAGTACATAAATTTTATATTTTAGAAGTACAAACAACATTCTGTTTTTCTTCATTACCGTATGCTTGCCATGACTTTTCTTTCCATAGTAGTAAATAACAAATAAGTAACTAAGTTTCTGTAACGCATTAACTATACAAATATTAATTGCTATTATCATTATGTAGCTTAGCAGTTGTCTTTTTATTTTATTCCTCCTTTGCCTATACTAATTAAAAATTTACTCAAAGCTACCATTTCATAAGAGAATTACCATCTACGAACATAAAGAATATTATGCTATTTTCTTGCATTATTTCAATTCAAATAAGCTTACCAACAGCTCCCTATCGTTAACAGTATATAATATATACGCATATACGCACAAACACACACACGCACAATATATATATATAAAAGGCAATAAAAAGATAGCTAAGTTTATGCTAAAAATACTATTTTTAATATATCCACCTGAAAGAAAACTAGCTGTTGAGTTTACTGAGGGTATACCATTTTTTAGCCGAGATTCTTCCTGTACATGTATTTGAATTGTAGAGAAAATTTATCAACAATCTCTCTAGTTCCAGTCATGAATAGCACCTATTTACATTTCTTCAATTAATACTTGTCTAATTTAGCGTCTGTTAGCAGATTCCTATTTTTTCTCGTAATAATCCGTTCTTTTCACTTTTCATTCGCGCCAGTCAATCATACCATTTGCAACAATGTGCTTACGTACCTGTTTGTAGCAAGCTGATCCAATCCACAATTTTTACAAACTCAAGCATACAGTTATACATCTTTGCACGAATATGCTGTTATAGCTTTACTACTTTTATGTTCACAGATCTCATACAAAACACAACAGTTTCAGTACAAAACGTTAATAAAAAACTTTTTCAAAGTCAATATATGTATATAATCCACCATACACTTATGACACATGTATTTAAAACGTAAAACTTAATAACTAGCCATACATATATACACAAGTCAATTCTAAAGACATATTATATATAAGGAGGAGATTGTAGGCGCCATTCAACCAGAGGACAGGAAGTGTTTAAACCCCGTTTCTCCCAGCACTGTGCTCCTTACCTGATCTTTTTCCATCTCTCATCTACCTATGAACAGTTCAACATATTCCCAAGCACACGCTTCTCTATCTATTCCTTACTACACATACATGCATGCATCTTATAGAGTACATAACCTTTCAAAAAAAGGTATAATTTGCAGCAGCCTCGGAGTTTCGCACTTGGCCCCTCCTTCCTGCATCATATACTGTATATATATCGAGGCATTGTAGTTAACAAGCATATGCAGGCAGGAACATTTTAACAAGATTAAAATTAGTCATTTGTTCCTGAATTCTATATAACTCCTACTATCTAACCTACCAACAAAGTTAAGCTAATGTTGTTGTACTTTCCCGCATCCTTTCTGTGAATAGGCACAACATCTGCTCAGCTACCTCTACATAATTAATCATTTCAAGTAATAAATTACATCTTTCTTTCATGAAACCATCCAGCTAATTAAATTAGCTAATATTCCAATGTTCATCACAACAGTTGGCAGGACACTTCAAAAGCCATCCTTGTAATGAAAATGTTTACAAAAAAGTATTTATATATTTCTACCAAAGTGGAGGACTTTGTAACTTGAATGACTAAGGCATACATTTGGACCATTTTCACGTTTAATCATTTTACTACCTACTAGCATCGTATTATTGTAAGAGCAGAAACTGTAATACTTATTTTGTAAATAATTTTAGTTTAGAAATCATTTGATTTTCTGTATTATATATCTAATGAAGTAGTCATAGGAGTTCTGGCTTTTCTGAGAAGATTTTGACTCCAGCCACAGGTTCGAGCAAACACCTCATCTGTTCAGGTGTTGTTACTGAAAATCTAGCTAATTTCAAGTACCATATCAGTATTAGGCCTACAATACAATAAAATGTTGCTACACAGATTCATTTTCTTATTGTTGCTAAGCCTTAATATGGAAACAAAAAAGGAAATAAAGATTGAAGGGAATTCAAATTTTTAATTTGGGATGTATTGTTGAAGGAAAGCGCGCGCGCGCACACACACACACACACAGGATTTCTTTGCAGGTTATTCAGAGTGTAAGGCTGTTTGTATCTAATGTTTTAATAACTATGCATTCTCGTGAGTAGAAGCATTAGGTTTAACTGGGTTTAGCCAGTATTTTGGTATCTAGACTTATGACAATTTATCCTCTGCAAGTATATTTTAGATATTAGTAAACACATTTAACATGAAAAAAAATGTAATGTGATTATGAATACGAGTCGTTTTGCCTTACTATAATCTTACGACTATATTTAAGATTTTGTGCAGACATTGCATATTTCAAGCATTATTATTATTATTATCATCATTAAGATCATAAAACTAAAATATAATTTTTCCCTAAATTAAAATATTGAATCTCTCTATTGGGGACGAAACCAAAGCACACTTGAGGTGTTTCACGTGTAATACTTATTAAATAAGGAAGAGAATCTAACTTCAACCATTAAGTATAATGTTAATTGGATATTATTACTCAGCGAGGAAAACTTGTGAATTGCGTTTGTCACAGATTCACGACCAAAATGTTCTAAATCTTAAGAATTGTAATCTTTCGGAACTAATGTAAAACATTATGCTATTTTGGAGCTAATGTGACAATATTAATTTATAAATAAATAATGTATTACAGGAAACGGATCTTTTCCGTTTGACTGCCGCCATTGAAACATAATTAAACTTTTTGTATTTTGTATTTTAACTGAAATGTCTTGATGATACAAAATAAGTTACTTTATAAAAAAGCTTTTCTTAATTTCCCCTTCAAATTTTGTTTCTTATAAACAATTTTAATTACTTTCAAGATCCATGCTTAATTTTTAAGTTTTAATCGTGTACTCAGAAAAATAAGGGGATCACCTGAAGATCAGGGCCTCCAGCCTTCTTTAGTTAGCTTTATAAGGCTAACTAACAAAAATATCACGACCTAACCTAACCAATCGTCAAGGTCGTACAGTTGACCTAACGATTGGTTAGGTTAGGTCGTGATATTTTCGTTAGTTAGCCTTATAAGGCTAAGTAAAGAAGGTTGGGGGCACTCACCTCTTATGTTTCAATGGCGCCAGTCAAACGGAAAAGATCCCAGGAAACAACTTATTATTTATGTTTGTGATGTATTACATAAAACTATAATAACAATAATAATGATAATGATATTAATGATAACAACAATATACCGGCTTAATAAATTTTTGCTAATACAAAAATATTGTGATTATAATTATGACTATGTATGATCTGTAACAATACCATATCACCCCCAGTTAAAGTTTCAGGAATTAAACTAATTTTACTTCAGTATACACAATAAGCTACTGTGTGGAAATAAAACTATAAACCACCTATAATCAGTCAGATTGTGGATCGTACCAAAGAAGGTCCTTCTCCTCAAAGGATATACTGTACCTGTAATGTGATGTAGTAGTTTTAGACTCGATGGGGTCACCTAAACCAGAATAGTTATAAAATTTCAAAGGTTAGATTTTGGTGAAGAATAAATGCGTGGTAAAAAGAAGAAAAACACATTAATTAAGTTCAATATTTTGTTCCTTTTCCCAAACTGTCAAGGTTTTATATGGTAAAAGAAGAAATTTAGGTACTGTAATATAATCCACGTACGAGGAGTTTGCCAGAAGTGTTGCGCATATTCTTAAAAGAGTAGTGAGCCAATTCCAAAGTATCAATAAGATGACTCTAATACCTATAGGGTAGCTACTTTGTACTAGGAAGCTCACATGTAATTAACTACCTGGTTAGCCCATTTGGGGAACTAACATGTAAAATCTAACAGGCTTTTTTCAGAATTTATTTTATAATTTCAGTTATGATATTAATTATACGAGTATTTTAAATCAAAGTTTAACTTATGCAATAGAATTAGCCTAGTATAATTCATTTTAGGATTCTCAGGTGTTAAGAGATTATGTACGACAGTCCTTACCTCAGTCTATAACTACTTGACTTGCCAAAGTCATGTAGAACCTGCATTAAATACCATAATAGACCTAGATACTGGGCTTACCAAACTTTTGGTAGTGAATATCGATCAGAGAGTAAAGACATCTAGGTAATGAATAAACTAGTAGGGCTACCCAGGCTGTCTTAGTAATAATTCAGATTCTGTACTGACATTTAATAGTTGCTGGCGCTTGTCCCATAGAAACTAACAAACGAACGCTTTTATTTCAGACTCAACAGGTACAAACATTGTACAAGTGGGCCGATTAAGAGATAGTTGTCTGGAGCACTGACTAAGTAGGCCAGTGAATCACTGTTCATAATGAACATACAATTGCCTACGCCAATGCTTCCAGATTTGAGATTTATAAAATATATCGGCACCCAGTCCACTAACCAATGGCTTCTATTATCTTATTGACTGGCTCGCCAAGCCTAGTGATAAATCTAAATACAAAATTGTGAATGACACTGGCACAGTTAGGCACCTTATTGACTACAAACAGCATATTGGCACTAGAAGGAGCACACACTTATAAATCTTGGAGTTCTTAATAAACTCCTAAAAATATTATATATGCAACATATAATTTTCTCAAATTATAAATCCAGTAGTTACACCACAAATGAGCTGTATACATTGGAATACAAAAAGTTTTGAATAAAATCAATTTAACATCTAATGTACACATATGACATTTTCTAACCAAATCATTTCCCTCAGCATATAACTGTCTACATTGCCTTAAAATAACACAGTTATCCGAATGACTATCAATTAGTATGGGGCCAAGATACTTAGTCTGGGTCACTTCTGACAGCACCATACCATTCAATTGAAATTCAGGAAATTTTATATATTTGTAGGCCTTGCTCGTCATAATCATAACATGACTTTTAGCAGAATTGTATTTTATGTCGTTATCCAACCCATACCTTTCACACACCTTCAAAAGTGTGCTGAGTCCTTTTACAGATGGAGAAATAAGAATTAGATCATCTGCATACATCAGATGATTAACAATCATTGTATCCAGCGGCATGTTGAGGGCAGGGCACTTAGGACACGTGCCCTGGGCCACGCGCCTTAATGGGCCCCGTACTCTAGAGAAGAGCCTCTGCTTATTATATAAAATTAGATCAGATTTTGTGTCATTAAATATAGGTTTTTGGAAAGTGGAAACACATCAAAAGGCTGAAAGTGGTTGGAAAATAACATTATTATTGCACTTTTATTTTTACATATAGGTAATAGCTGATCCTGCTGATGAATTACTGTTTTTACACTTTACACTGATTTCCTTCATGTTTTTTTTTATTTTCCTTACTTGATTATCCTCTCAAGTTTCAACACTATTTCTTACGTATAACGTACAGTATTATTGCCTTTTGTATATTTACATTGGCGCAGAATTTTTTGAACAAGTTAACTGCCATTTGGCAACTCCGAGTCTCGCCCGTAGCGCCAAAGAGAGGTACCCCTAAAGATGCCGAATGCTTCCAGCGTTCAGTTTTTGATTTGTCCTATGAGGGGAAGGTACGTCGTACGTATAGTGTTTTTGTATGTGTGTGTTTTCTATTAAGTGACAACATAAAAAGCTTGATAAATATGGTGCATCTACATACGCTAGGTGCTTTTAAGATGGCAAAATCGCCTATCGTCTTTGTTTTGCTGATACTGTATGTTTGTTAAAAAAAGGTTGATTTTTTTTTACTTAACTGTAAGTGTTACAATTTTCAGGACATTATTGTCGTCAAACTGTCAAATGTAAAATTATTTTGAAATAAATCGCTAATTATTTTAATTGTTTGGTACAAGAAACCTTGCATTTATTCATATTACCAACTATTTCTTATATTCTGCCATGTTATTGTAACTAAAATATATATAATATTAGTATAATTTTTACAATTTTTTCACATATTTTTCATATTGTCGACCTTATTTTTTGCAGGGAGGAGATATTTCAAACAGATGAGTCCACCACACTGTAAGGGGTTCCAAAAAACCTTAGCCCCCCCCCATTTTCAGCTAACATGTTTACTTATATCGAAATAGTTTTTAGTGATTATAAAAATATATAAAATTCTTTATTTATTGCAGGTATTAAAATTACTCTAGCTGATAAAGTGATAATATAATGGCTTCTCAATTAATTGGTGATTCGGAGAGGCAACGTGTGATAGATCGCATACGAGCAATAACATTTCGGGAAGCTCGTGATGCTGGAGCCACCTTTATAACAGGGTTCATGGGTTGCCAAAAAGTTGCGAAGAAGTGAGGACTTCGTCAAAAGAAATTGGAATAAAACTTTGGATGAATGTGAAATGGATACAACCAAATCTGGGCGCCCAAATTTGCCACTCTCTCAGGAAACAAAGGACATCATTGAAAGCGGTACGCGTAAGCGGAAAAACAGCTGTGCTAAACTTTCTAGAGAGATCGAAGTGTCGAGAGGAAAGATCGTTAGTGGTGAGATCATTCGACTGTACCGTCATAGGCAAGGTTTAAAGCCTTGGTATGAACTTCCAAAGCCAAGGAAAACTCAACTTAACATCAATGACAGAATGTGGTTTGCCCATTACACCGGTCTGCATGAAAATCGATTTCTTTATTTTGAGTTGTGATTCTGAAGCAGTTCGCTGCGCTGAATTAAAAAATGCTACCAGTTTCTTTCTATTACCCACAGTTTTAAAGTTATTAGCTAAACAATTTTGGGGCGTTTTGTAATTTTTTACCTTTTTTATCTTTAATTAATTTCGTTTTTTCATATTTTTCAGATAGATAATTCTAACATTACGTCTTTAAAATTTTAATAATGGCTTCTAGAGGACGTACCCATAGTCCAGACATATTTTGTTATATTTGTGGTTCGTATGTTGTTGTAAAACAAAGGACAAATGTAACAACCTTCATTAAGAGAGCTTATCATGCTTATTTTGGAATTAAATTAGGAGATCAAGACAAAAGTTGGGCTCCACACAAGGTTTGTCTTACGTGTGTTGCAGCACTAAGGAATTGGAGCAAAGGTAAAAAGAAAAGTTTGCCATTTGGGATCCCTATGGTATGGCGCGAGCCTAGAAACCATACCGACGACTGCTACTTCTGTTCTTGCAATGTTAAAGGTTATAATGCAAAGAATAAAGAGAGCCTTCAATACCCAAGTCTTCCATCTGCAATAAGGCCGGTACCCCATGGTCCAGAAGTTCCTATTCCCCGCCCACCTGAGAGTCTGGATCAATACAATTCAGATTCTGGTTCAGCTCCAAATCCAGACAATGATGATGTTTATGAACAGCCAACAGTTGACCGAGATCCTAAACCATTAACCCAAGCCGAACTAAATGACTTAGTCAGGGATCTGAATCTGCCTAAGGACTCTGCAGAACTTTTGGGGTCCTGATTGCAGGAGAACAATTTATTGGCATCCGACACATACTTCGCTTGGTAAAGAAGGTAAATATATTTTGTTTCTTTCAGTTATTTTTATATTCTTTCATAAACAAGCAATATGCTTGTCCAAGAGCTAGGAGCTATTTAATTCTGCTTTAATTAGGTTTTACTCTATCACCTAAAGATTTCGTGCTACAAGGGGTGTTGTAATACCTCATCTGTCCCCAAATGTTAACCACCCATTGATGGGAGGGGAGAGAGTATTTTGCTGGGAACGGGACTGGTTGTTATATATATCTACCCTACATTATTATGTAAGCGTTACTGTAGTCTATAACAACAAAATTTATGGTTTAGCATGTGCAATCCAATGTTGGTCTCGATAAGATGGTTCACATTTGGGGATAAATGGGGGATTTATGACACACCCTGTAGTAAGAAAACCATACATGATATGGAAAAACTAACTATATTTTTTAGATCAGCGCACTCAAATTATATAGAATCACCAACTAGTTTGTAAAAATCGATCGACAAGTTTTCAAATGTGTACTGGTGTTATCTTGAAGATTGGGATGTGGATGATTTCATGCATTTAGCTGTCTCCGATGAATTTTTTGTTTACGTAACACGTCGGCCTAACTACCAAAATGATCGAGTGTGGGCCACACCACCAGATGAAATCGATGACAATGAACATTATCGCGAATTATTAAAATGTCCAGACTGTGTTGGTGTTTGTTTTGTTCATTGCGAAGAAGCTCATGTGGGTGCTGAAGCCAAATGGTCAGAGTTGGGATGGACAGTATTTTCGTGATATTATTCTATCCCAGCATGTCATTCCTTTTCTAAGAAACCCAAACAATGTTATGCATGTCGATCAGGTCATACTTCTGCACGATAAGGCCCCCTGCTTTAAGGCATTGCCACTCAACAGTTGTTGCGGAACCATGAGATCGATTTCTTTGGAAATGAAGAATGGCCAGGAAATCATCCTGACCTGAACTTCTGTGAACACATTGGATCAGTCATAAAGGACAAGGTTGAATGTCTCTTGTTTCAAGAACCTGCAGCAAATCGATTTTCGAAGGATACAATGCCGCAACACATTGAAACTGTTTTAGCAAATTTGCGTAACGATCAAGATATATTCACGTCACTTTTGGCAAGCTACCCAAAGCGAATTCAGGCTGTCTTGGAAGCCAGTGGCTTGAACACCAAGTTTTAATTGCTTCTCATTAAATGCAGGATTAAATTCTCTTCTGTAAGGTATGTTTAGTTTTACTGTACCTCTAATGGTTTAGGCCATGGGCGGGGGAGCTAAGGTTTATTGGAGCCCGTATGCCATGATTAAGCCTGTAAATTGTAGTATGCATTTATATTCATATATTGTTATGGTTTCCATGTGTGTTCACGGAACCAATGGGCCCCGCAACTCATCTGGTGCCATGGGCCACGCAGTAGCTAAACACGCCCCTGACTGTACCAATATAGCAGCGTATTTACAGGTGTTCAGCACAACAGTTAGATTATCCATATAAACAAAAAATAAGTTGGGGGATAATATCCCTCCCTGCCTGACACCACTGGTCACAGAGAATGGCTCTGAATTAACACCGCCCTATCTTACAAGCATTGTCTTGTGATTATACCAGAATATTAATATACGGACCAAGTAACCAGGTACATTACGATTTATAAGTTTCATGAAAAATTTGCCATGATTAACACGATCAAATTCCTGAGAGCAGCGGTGTCCAATACGTTCGCCACTTGCCACATCTGGCGAATAGGCTATTGCGTTGTGGCGATGTTAATAATATTATTTTGTAATATTTAGCTTTTAATATTAATAATAAACAATTTGAAATGTCGCTTGTAATATGTTTTTTAATCCATTTTATGATGTTGCGAATACGAAAAATAGAAAACCATAAGTGTGGCTAGCATGGAATTTCTATTGGACACCGCTGCCTTAGAGGTATCCAGGAAAAACAAAAATACATTAGCAGCTGGAGTTTGGTGTTTACAGACCATTTCCTCCAAGGCACACACACACACACATCAATACTGTTTCTTTTTGAAGCCAAATTGGTTATCACTAGTATACAGATAACATTAAAGCCTATTAATGAGTATACAGTATATTCAAACACCTTAGACATAATACTGGCCAAGACTATTGACCTATAGTTATCTTTACTGTTGATTTTACCCTTTTTATGTTTTAGTACTGGCACCAAAACAACGGATAACATTGTACCCGACAGAACACCATGTATTAGTAAATCTGTAAAGCGCAAAGCTAACAGAAGCACTAATCTGTCGCTACTAAATTTCAGATGTTCAGCAGAAATACCATCAATACCACATGATTTGTTACAATCTAAAAATTTTATTGCCTGTTTAGTCTCAAATACACTAACTCTTATATTAGGACTATAGACAGCACCACAATTAATATCATTGTTCTTATGTAGAGTTGAATAACTCACTGTAGTGTTCCTTCCATAATTTGACTGTATTTTCAGTCCGTTACATTTTCAATATTAGCAGGGAGACATTGCACTATTATTAAATTTTTTAATTCTTACCAAAAGTTTCTTGGATTCTTACTGACAAGCTTTCTAGCCAGAGCATCCCTGCTTAACTCATCCTCATGATTTTTTATATACCTTAATGCATACTTTAACCTGGCATTAGCCCTCTGTTTTGTTGTAATATAGGGCCTTGCCCTGGCTTCCCTTGTTCACACCACATTAAGAAAGCATCTCTCGATACATTATGAAGTTCAGCCGCATAATCGTTCCAGCCATGTCTACATGTATAGTTTTTCGCCTAAAAGTATTTAAGCAAGGCTCACATTATTGAGAGAGGAAACAATTTGTTCATACATATCTTTAAATTCCAAAATATGTGTTTGAATTCTACAGTTTACATCGTGACAAGCTAGAGTAGCCGTATTTAAATACTTTTGCTAGCAAAAAATATTCAGTAGACTAAACTAAAATGAAAGATGGTAATTATTACAACTCTAGCAAGCAAACATTTTTAATATATTGGATTTTTGTACAAATGAACTGACTACAGACAACCAGCTTGGGAAAGTACTGTAGACTTGACTTAGCGAGAAAGTAACTAAAGCATATTTATAAACAAAGCAATACGGGTGTAATGTTGTATCGTAAACCTGAATCTGAAATGCCAAATTAAATTAAAAAAATCAATATTCCATTTTTTTATGTTCGCTGTTAAAATGATCGGTATATGGTTGGGTGCTGGATGTCCTAATAGAATTTAGTGTATATATTTTACAAGGATACTTCATACAGTAGATAGTCAAAAGTTTAAGAGTCTAGTAAATATATGCGGAAATTGTTTCCATTGTTAGGAATTTTGTTATATGCCATTTTGAAGTTCAGGCAAATTTCAGTCAACTCTTATATTGTTGTTTTAAAAACTAATTTAATTTGAGGTCTCTTACCGGAGCCAGGCCGGCTCCAAATTCTCAGTTAATTAGCGTTTCTTTATCATTACACTGTACTCCCTCTTTACAACATTTCTGTATTTATAATAATAATAATAATAATGGAAATATTATCACATAACATACTAGTTTTTAAAACCAAAATAAAAAATGTTATAAACATTCTTTATAAAAGTTAACACTAGAAGGACCGAGATTTTCAACTGCCTATAAGGGCCGGAAAGTGTTAATTGACGCAAGTTGATTTTTTTTATTTTTACCCTTCCACAGGTTAGAAATAATATATATTACATAAAAGAAAAAGTGACAATTTATCAGTGATTAATTATTTATTATTAATAAGTATGTATCAGTTATGTGTTTATAATGCACATGTTCTACACTTTTTGGTCGCACACTTGCCACAGACTGGCTTTCTACAGCTGCACAGATCAACGGTTGTTCCTACATTTTGTGGATTCGCATGTACGACGCACTTTGGCTGGAGTAGCAGCATTCTCAGCTTCATCGTCTACATCCACTACTGCGAAAGTCTCAGGAATTCTAAGGGGAGAGTTGTTAGTAAGCTCTTCGCTGACCCTTTGAATGTACTCTCTGCGGCTAATGTTGGAGCGACACACCATTTTGTAGATGATCCAGCTGTTGATCAAGGCCATATCCAGCACATTATAGAAAACAAAATTGGCCATTGCCTACTAGCTGCTTTCACAGAATAGGACCCTAACATTTAATCAATCACATCAACCCCCACCTTGTTTTTATTATAAAACAGAATGGTCTCCGGTTTTTGTTTCGGGTTGTTTTCTGTTGGTATCTGAACATCGGGATGGAGACTACTCAAAAGAACCACAGCCTTGGATGCTTTGCACTGATAAGAAGTGAGGGCCACAGCAGTCTGTCCTGTATATTTGAACACTTCAGTTTCGTGCAGCTGCTTCGTTGCCTTGCATTCTTCAGGAAACTCTGCGATTTTGGCGGATTGTACCAACTATGCTGCTTTTTTTCTGTGCCAGTCGTATAGCAAGGTCCAGTGATGTGAAGTAATTGTCACAGGTGACGTTGTAACCTTGCTTGAACACTGGAGTCAACAGGTTCAATACTACATCAGTAGCCACGCTAACATCGGCATTTCTAGTATCATCCTTTCCAAGGTAAGGGAAGCCATTGAACAAATACTTATTCTCCACATCTACTGCCATCCAAAACTTCAAGCCAAACTTGTCTGGCTTCTTCGCCATGTATTGGATAAATTTGCAGTGTGCTTTGCAAGGCAACAACTTCTCATCTACCGTGACATATTGATGGGGAATAAACGCCTTTTGGCAATTGTCAATGAAAGGGTACCATAGCTGTGATGCCAAACAAAACTTATCTTGTGCTAGATTTCGCCGCCTCTCAGTTTTCAGATCAAAACGAAGGTATTTCATGATTTTCAAGAATCGATCGCGTGGCATAGTTTTGTTGAATATAGGCAAAGGTGGGCACCCGGGCCTCATAAAGGACCGACGGTCCCGGTCACGGTCCTTGCCTCAAACTGGACCGACGGTCCCGGTCACGGTCCTTTCTGAAGATAGGACCTAGGAACGACTCGGTCCTCGGTCCTTATATATAAGTGAAAAATTTGATTAAAATGAAAAATGAAATTAAAGACACCGGAAATCTTTAATTTTATTAACGTAAATTATAATTAATACAATACATAAATGATGAAAAAAGTTATTAAGTTAAATGCTTGAGTTTCCCTTCAAGACGACTAGCATTTCAAAATGGCTGTCACTGAGCCCTGACCTTTTCGGCTTGAGGACGTCCTTCCCCAAAGAGAAGAGCCTCTCCACGGCGGCACTGGATGGGATAGGCGTGTTAAACTTCATGAACAAGTCCTTCAACGCCGGGCTGGGGAACGAGTCCTTGTTGAAGATGAAGGGTTTCACAGGCCTCTCGCTGAGAAATGTCTCCACCAACTTGGTCCCGGTCTCCTTCGTCTTCTCCCCGCCCTCGTAGAGAGCCTCAAAGAAGTCGTCATTGTCCTGGTCATTCTCACCCTCGCTGCTGCTGGTGTCCTTGCCTGAGTCCGCTCTTGCCAGAATCATCTCCACCATAGACATCATCTGCTTCTTCACCTTGGCCTTGATCTCCTCGACGTCATACATGACGTCGTCGAGAGGATGTTCTTGTTCGGCAGGCACAGCAAGCACTTGTACTCCAGGTTCTGCTCACCCTTGGGGCCCAGGTATTCAAAGTATTTGTCCAGGTACGGTCAGGGATTGCCGGGTTCATTTCTTCCGCTAGGAGCTCCAGTTGCTTGACTTGAAGTTGAAGCACTAACATCAGTAGATTCTTCGTCTCCTCCAGGTGATGAAACAAGTTTCAGTTCAGTCTCAATCTCTTTCTGAGTCTTCTGGAGGAAACGATCCATCTTCTTTAGAACTTCAAATAATCACTAAACACACTAAAAAAGACCGTCCGGACCGGACCGTCCGGAATTGCTTAAAAATGGACCGTCGCTCCTCATTTCGGTCTTCACTGAGAAAAGGACCGACTTTCCCACTCACGGTCCTTAAAAAGGACCGAGTTCCTGGAATTCGGTCCTGCCCACCTTTGAATATAGGACATCCCCAGGAGCCATTCCACATACTCTTGATGGGTAAGTTACGTCCACCAATGACACCACGAGCGATGACAAGACCAATGAACTTATCCAATTCATCTAATGTCACAGACCAGTTGGGATCACCTGTAGCTCGTTGGCCTTCAGCATTTGTACACTTTTGGATGTTTCTCATCATTGGTTCATCAAAGAGAATTCTGAATGATGAAAGTGGGCTATCCTTGATGACACGTGTTGTGGAATATGCGGTAGGACCAGAACGAATCCGTACAATGTTTTGCTGTTGCAGGCGTCCTCGCACAGTCTGCGATGCGGCAGCCCACCGCCAAGATGATCCATCTTTACCTATAACTTCTCCAACACCCACTGCATCTGCTCCACTGCCACCTTGTGCGGGTTTATCACTTTGTCTACGTCCAGGACGTGTCCCACGACCTTCATCTCGTTGAAGACCACGGCTTTGCCCTCGACTATCTTGCCCACGGGCTCGTCTACGATGATTGCCATGAGTGGGTAAAGGTACAGTAGGCTCCTCATCGCCAGATTCAGAGGAAGAAGAAGACTCAGTTTCAGCCGCTACCTGAACTGCAGCATTCACTATATCATCTGACTCACTGTCTGATGCATCACAATCAGAGGCATCGGATGGAATATTTCGAAGTTGCTCCAATGCCTGGTCTACAAAGAGTCCTTTGCGAGACATAGCGTTTTTATTTATTTATATTTGTCTATATTATTATTTATTATTATTTATATATTTATTATCTGAAATGCGAAAGAAATGGTTATTAGACAGGAATATATTGACGAAATGAACAAACAAATAAAATAGAGCATATATTTGACGCACCTGGTCCTTCAGGGTAGTGGTCTCTCTCATAGGTTTTCTGTATCGGATGAAAAGATGAAATTGACCATCACTATAAATGCTATTGAAATATTAAAAGTCACGAAAGATGAGGTATGAAGGCCTAAAGGGTTAGACTTATATGCCAAAAAAAAAAAAATTGCGTCAATTGACGCATGTGGTCAAATAAGTCAAGGCTACCTACATCTAAATCTACTGTACATGTAACCCCTGGAGTTTTGGAAAGGAGTGCATAAGAGCAATGCAAGATGGGAAATACACATATGTTCGGGATAGCTTAAGCAGATTTACCTACTTCACAAAGATTTTTAGGCCATCTTATGCCAAACTAACTGCTATATACTGCGTGTTTAATATAGTTTCCTTAATAAAAATAAGTCACACCAAAATGTCTCGCATTTCAATTTGTATACGCTTCAAACAGCGCAGTATTTGGTCAAGAAATTACAATGCAAGTTACTAATGGAAATAAAACTGTTCTATATTTGATTCAAATGAATAAAGTTCTTCATTATTTTCTCTTTGTAGTCTATAAACACTCTTGATTAAAAAATACATACAATTTATGTCATCAAAATGTCATGCATAAACTTACATTCATGAAAGAGCCTATCTTTTTCTTAAAAGTAACTAAGTAGTTACTATTTACCACATCATATTACAAGTTACACCAGACCTACTTATCTGTTATAGCGCAATTATATCAACTCCAAAAGTGTCCTACATAATTTATCACTATTTATAAACACGCATTCATGAAAGCACCCATCTTTTTCTTAAAACTAACTAAGTAGCTGCCATTTACCACATCATATGGCAAGTCACAATAGACCTAGTAGTCTCTTATAGTACAATTATATCAACTCCAAAAGTGTTCTGCATAACATGGCACTGTTTACACAATTTATAGCTTTTTATCATATGTGAAAGCATCTAAAACTGTATAATTCTTCTACTGGATGGTTTAAAAAAGGATTTCTGGTTGATCGGGTATGATCAAATAAATTATCATACGGATGTAAACCCAAGATGTCTCTTATGTGTTTCCAACAGTTAAGTATGTGCGATATTCACTTCATCACTTCATCACCATAGAGATGAGGGTAAGAATTAGTTGCTATATGCAAGAATATAGTGTAGTGATTATATGAAACCACAGAAGAAATAATATTGAGTCTTTGTAAGTATTAAATTGAACGTGAGAACTCTGTAATATTTACGGATGGTCCATGAAAAGATATATTAAACCCATACAAATACAAATAATATAAGTTTAGAACTTAGATATAGCATGTGAAATTAATTTAACATTTTTAAACAACAATGCTAAAAAAAAATATGTACAGTCGCTCAATTTGCTGAAGACGAAGTATGAAACACTTTATACATATATGACTTGTTAAATAATGCCTTCTTAGTTAGTTTTGAGGAAAATTGGCTACTTTGATGAATGAGGGAGATGTACTGTAAACATGTGAATCTAGTACTAGGCTGTGAGAGAATCCTCTTCCTTTAGTGTATTTTCTGAAGAACCTACCCAACTCTTTTTAATTAAATCTCGACTCTTTGATATAAAGATACTTAATTTTATTGTTCTAGCCTGAAAACCCACAAATGGTAATTTTTTTTAAATTTTTATTGCATCTCCTGCTACAGTTTCACTCATTTTAAACAATTTCACTATTCAAAGTAGCTAAATATTTAGAAAAACTTGTATTACACCTTTTCAAATAATTTTCTGAGAATTTAATAATTCCTTAAAAATAGTGTTGACTCGTCCTGTCTTATCAGCTTAGTTTAAGAATTGCCAAAATCCAGTGTATTAAAATACTATCTTCGTAAAGCAATAAATCTGCACACTTGTATAGGTGCGCTAAATTTAATTACACCAGTTTTCTCAACATCAGATATCAGGTTTGGGCCAATTAACTTTTAAGATTAACTAGTTAAGTTAATTTGGCGAACTTACCAACTCGGTTGAGTAAAGTTAGCACATATTTTGAAAATTAAGTAGTTAAGATAATTTGAAAGTTGACTTAAGTTATTCAATTAGCTTTTTCTTTCTTGGAAGTAGTCCGTAAAACCATAGTTATAATGTTATAATGTTATAATGTTTCAGACCAACAAAGACCCTAGGATCCACTCATGGCTGGTCTACCTAACTGTGTTCGTAATTGTGTATTGTGTATGAACTCCGTGGTGGCGGGGGGGACCTACAATTTTACGTGGGTTCCGAACCACAAGAACATAAGAAATTTATTATAAAAACTGCCTGTACATTGGCAACGACCAATTTTTACAAAACTAAATAATTATCAATTTAAAACTAATTAATTATCGATTTAAAACTAAAGATAGAATCTCTGGATCCAGAGGATCAAGTCATAATAGACTACTATCCACAAATATGTTACACTCTTTATCTATTTATAACCGACATGCAAATATATCAGATTCAAAGAATCCAGTCAATTTCATTACGGTATCCATCAATAATAGTACCTTGCCAACCAAAAATAAGTCACGGTCCATATCGATTGCGGACCAAGTCAAAATTTACAACCACATACATTACAATATATATACTTAGGAGGAAAAGTGTAGGTGTGGCTGTAAAGACTGTACAGTAATGTAGAAATGTGTGTGCACCCATTTTCGGTCTCCCATTTCAAGGTGTTTGTGGGGCAAGTGAAGATCATGAGTTTTTCAATACCTCACAGTACTATGGGGGGGCACTGATCGCCAGAGGAATCTTTTTAAATGGGGTGTGTAAGGACAGAGAGTATCCCCTAACCCAAGATGCTGCCTCCCTATATCCCACAACACTTGTGTTGAGCTGTGGGATCTATCACCACTAAGCCTTAATTTTACTACCTTAAACTATACCCAATCTATCAACATATGCGTCTAATCGATTTTTAAACATGTTTATAGACGTCCTACTAATTACTTCTACCGGCAAACTATTCCAGCTATTTACTATTCTATGTGTAAAAAAGTTTTTGCCAACTGCTGTCTCGAACCTTCTACTTGTCAACTTACACCCGTTATTTCTAGTCCTATTATATTGAGATATTTCGAAAAAGCTATCTCTATCTACGTTATCGAACCCATTCATAATTTTGAAAACCTGGGTTAGATCACCCCTTAGCCTCCTAGTCTCGAGTGTCGTCTTTGAACTCTTTCGATTTTGTCTATATCTTTGCGCATATGCGGATTCCAAAATTGGACCGCGTACTCTAAATGGGGTCTAACTAATGATTTATAAAGAGGAACCATAATATCGCGCGATTTGTACTCAAAATTTCGAGCTATAAAACCTAACACTTTGTTCGCCTTATTGACCGCTGCTGTACTTTGTTTCGCTACTTTTAAATCACCAGTGACTATAACTCCTAAATCTTTTTCCTGCTCTACGCTTGTTAAATCTTTCCCTGACAAACTATACGCAAAATTACCGTTACGCGAACCTACATGCAAAATTTTGCACTTATCAACGTTAAATCTCATTTGCCATGTGACTGACCAATCAACGATTTTATTCAGATCTTCCTGGAGTTTACCTCTATCTTCGTCATTAATCGCCCTACCACCCAGCTTCGTGTCATCCGCAAACTTTCAAACTGTACTGACTAGGCCGACATCTAAATCGTTAATATATATAAGAAAAAACAAGGGGCCCAACACAGAACCCTGAGGAACGCCACTCGCTACATTAGCCCAACACGACTCCGCTCCATCAACGACCACCCTCTGTTTCCTACCTCGCAACCACTCTTCTAGCCAATTTATTACTACACCCCTGATTCCATGAGCCTTAGTTTTTTTCAATGAGTCTTTTGTGCGGTACGGTGTCAAACGCTTTTTGAAAATCTAAATACACTACATCAACCGCCCGATGTCTATCGTAAACGTCAACCACGCTTTGGAAAAATTCTAAAAGATTAGTTAAGCAAGATTTGTTTCGCCTAAAACCGTGCTGCGTGTTTCTAACTAGTTTATGCAATTCTAAGTGTTCGACTATACGATCCCTAATTATTGATTCCAGTAGCTTACGTACAACTTACCTATATTTTATCAATATAGCGCATTACCTCCCCTTCACTAACCACGATATTATCCAAAATATTACCATTATCAAAAGGTATGTCTATGACCGTAGGGATATTCGTTACATCTTCTATAGTAAAAACTGACGTAAAAAATTCGTTTAGCAAGGTAGCCATTTCCTTGTTTTCAGAAACTAGCTCTCCGTTAACATTTTTCAACGGCCCCAAGACACTTTTTACTGGATTTCTATTGTCGACGTATTGAAAGAATCGCTTGGGGTTTTCTTTACCGTCACGAGCTATGGAGATTTAAAATTCGCGCTTGGACTTTTTTATTACACTTTTCTCTTCATGCCTTAGAGATATGTAGTTGTTTCGTAACCACAAATTGTCTTTATCCCACTTATGTAGCCTATAAGCCCTATCTCTACTCTTTATAATGTCTCCTACTCTAGAAGTAAACCACAAGGGCTTGTTGTTTACTTTCGCACGCTTAATTTTGTACGGTACACATTCCTCATTTATAGTCCTAAATACTGTTTCAAACGATTCCCACATTAGTTTTGCATTGGAGTTCCCCATCACGTTTTCCCAATTGACGTGTGACAATTTATTTCGAAATTTACCAAAGTCTGCGTGCTGGAAGTTAGGAATTTTAGTCGAGTTAGTGGGTTTCGAGTGACTTACTGAGAGGACAAACTCTACCATATTGTGATCGCTATTGCTTAACGGTTCTATTACTTGAAGATCAGTAATTAGCCTATCATCCGTAGTTATTACTGAATCTAAAATACTGTTCAACCTCGTAGGTTCCCCAACCTTTTGAATAAGAAAGCAATCCTCGAGAAAATTAACTAAACGATTACCTTCCGCGTCTCCCTGCATTGTATCGTAATTCACGTTGGCGCAATTAAAGTCACCCATAACTAAAGCCTGCTCACTACCGATTATTCTCTTTAGTTCACGATATAACGCTTCGTCCGTATCAGCTGGTTGATTAGGGGGCCTATATATAACCGTAACAAGTTTGAAATCGTTCAATTTAAGTTCTGCTATAATCGAGTCTATCGGTTCTGGAATTGTGTGCTTTACTTCTATAACGTTCGCAATATTATCTTTGATATACAACATAACACCGCCTCCTCGCCTACCTATTCTGTTTTTAACAAAAAGTCTATAACCTTTAATTTGATACTCCCCTACAAAGTCACGTGTTTCAGTGCTAAGCCACGATTCACTTATCGCAATTACATCATAGTCTTTACAAGCAATTAAAGAAAAAAGTTCGTTTCTTTTATTTCGTAGGCTACGAGCATTTAGGGATAGAACCTTCAAATTGTTTGTAACTGCGACACCTTCGCGAGCGCAGGGGAAATTTGTGGAATTTACGCTGGGACCGTGTTCGAGTTACGGCATCCTGAAAAGAAGAGACAGTATTATGAAATAGTCTTCCTAAACGCGCAGCTCCAACGTCATTAAGATGAAGTCCATCTTCGAGAAACAAGTCCCTCCTGCCGTAGAAACTGTTCCAAAAATTCGCAAAATGCACTCCTTCCTGTTGGCAAAGAGACTTTAGGTTATTGTTAATATTGGTCGCCTTGCTGTAGAAATCGTTTCGTTGGATAATTCGAGGAAGTATACCTGTTAAGACAAGCTTATTAGTTTTCTCCTTTAGTCGCTCTAGTAAGTCCCTGTACCTAGCCAGCAGTTCTTCCAATCTAGAATTTAAAACGTTATTGGTACCGACATGAATAACATACGTTGTGTCCTCGGCGGTACCGTCTGTGAAATGGTCAACACTATTAGTTATATCCTCCACCCTTGCACCAGGGTGGGTTTCTCCCAAAGAATTCCTCGAGCTGCCCTCGAACAATGGAATCGCCAACGAGTCGTATTTCCGGTTCATCAGCATCTTCGAAACCTAAAACAGAAAACTTATTGCTTGTTATTACTGGTAGACAAGTCTTAGGTTTTCTCAATTGGGCTCCATTACGCACTCGAACGAAGGGTTGGGAACTAGGGGAAGAGAGAGGGCTATTAGTACTATTTATATGATTAGTAGAAACTGAGGCAGGAGGGGTTGTAACTGGAGTCTCAAGGGATTCTAATTTTGCCGTCAGGAGCATTACGCTTTCTTCAAGCCTCATCCTGGCCTCCCTCTCACGTTCTAACTCGTTCCTCAGGACTTCCATGCTTGAGCACCACCTGCAAACTAACTGTTCATTATTATTAGCCATTGTAAACGCGTATGCGGCAAATTTCCCTTCACAGCGACTGCAAGTACTTGACGGGGGTGCCATGCTTTTAATTAGTTAAAAAATAAAAAACAAAAAACGAGCGTTTTGAAATTAATGAATTACAACGTAGGTCTACTGCGAGTGCTCATTGTGCCGTCACCTGCGAAAACCCGCAAAAATGTTCTTGAAACGCAGAAACAGGTTCTTGTAACACAATTTTATGCTAAGTGAATATATAATTAAGCTACCGATGAAAGATATGTTAAAGAAAAAGTATGAAATGAAACTTATCTGACCGCTGTTCGACCGACTTAATTCCTTTTATCCCACGGTGAGTGACCCTTCGGGAGGTCAGGTACCTAGCTAGGCGTGATATTTTATATTTAACACACTCAATTGAGAGAAGAATGCTTGTTCGTAGATTCGAGTGAAGTAATTTTTAGTAAAGAAGATTAGAGCACACTCAAAGAATAAAGGAACTGGTATTGAGAGAATCATCTTTTCAATCCTACAGTGCATATTTGGCGAACTTGTGTTTGGGGTGAATCCTACAGTAAGTGTGGGAATCACATACATTTGGCTGTTTACTGTGTGTGTGTGTGTGTTTACGCTCGCACAAAAATATACACATTCAATATATACATAAATATGTACATGTACAAATAATCAAGGATAAAGCTAATGAGGTCGTAAATTTACAAAATAGCAAAACTGTCAAGATTTTAATAGTCATATCCATAACCAATAAAGTCAAATTCGCGAAGCTTCTCTCAAAATTTAAGTGGACAGTGAACTTAAAATAAGCGTAGAGGTCTCAAGGACTTTAAATTCTCTATGAAATTATTTACATGTTGTAATGTGATGGTGGAATGAATAGAGATAAGTACGCTTTGCTTTTATTTAAAATCTAAATTTCTTTACCGAATTGTTTCTAAATAATACTTCGGTCTTGAATGATTGGGCCTCCGAAATCAGCATCTTATATAAAGAACCAATTGTTTTCAATGACGTCACATTTTCAAGAAATTTGCAGGTGGACTTCAAAGTCAAACACGGCGACTTTCAGGTTTGAATTTTTTATTGAAAAGAGGAAATATGTGAATTCGGTATTTGTATTTCCATATCCACTATTTAAAAGAAATTTCTATGAAGAAGGTTTCAGCTGTGTGCGTTGTATTAATACAATTCTAAAGTAATTAAGATATATATATATATATATTATATATATATATATATATGACAATTATTTCACGAAAGTAACACGTGGAAAATATTTATGATGAATAAAACCACGAAGGAAAGGAAACACAGAATGGTGTTCAAGCGCTTTCGTCTAGTGACATCCTCAGGAACACTGTTCCTGATGATGTCATTAGACGAAAGCGCTTGAGCACCATTCTGTGTTTCCTTTCCTTCGTGGTTTTATTCATCATATATATATATATATATATATATATATATATATATATATATATATACTGTATATTCATATTTAGGCTCTGGTTGGTGATCTTAGTTGTATGTTATGCTACCGACCGAAATGTTCATTCTGATGAAGGTCAAGCTTGTCGCACCACTTTAGGCCTACAGTTTAATATGAAATGCGAACCACGCTCCACCACTGGTCTCTGAAATTACAGTCCTTTTCCGGACTCGATCTCACGGCCTTCCGAACAGCAGTCTATCGTAGGAGAGTGGTATATAATATATACGAGGGCCACAATATATTTTGTCCAGCCTTTTTTTTCCCAAGTTTCCTTGTAAGTTCGAGAAATTTTGTACACAAGTAGTTACGTAACTTTCTTACAAGTTTTCATTTTTCCACATGGTCTCCATCCTTTTCTACGGCTTTCCTCCACCTCGATACAAGGGCCTTTATTCCTTGCTGGTAAAAGTCCGCTGGGTTCCGCTGGAGCCACCTCTTAACCTCCTCAACAACCTCATCGTCACTCTGAAACGTTCTTCCATGAATAGCATCCTTCATTGGCCCAAACAAACGGAAGTCTGAAGGTGCCAAATCTGGGCTGTATGGAGGGTGGGGTAACACAGTCAAGCACATTTTTGTGATGGCCTCTCTTGTTTGCTTTATACGTCTCTGGAGGGAAGCAATATATGCCTCTGAGTTGATTGTTTGTCCTTTCTTCATAATGTCCACCAGAATCACCCTTTTATGTCCCAGAAGATGGTGGCCATAACCTTTCCTGCAGAGGGGGCCATTTTGAACTTTTTCTTGCGTGGGGAGTCTGCGTGATGCCACTCCATGGATTGGCGTTTAGCTTCAGGTTGAAAGTAGTGTACCCAAGTCTCATCCCCAGTCACAATTCGTGAAAGGAATTCATCCCCTTCTGTCTCGTATCGAACCAACGACTCGGAAGTAATTTCTTTTCTTTGGGCTTTGTGATCTTGAATCAGTTCACAAGGAACAAACCATGAACACACTTTTGAGTATTCCAGTTGCTAAATTTAAGGGGAGGGAGCTTTGGGGGGAGAAGGGAGGATGACGTCTCCGCAAAGGGGTAACCTTAACCTGAGAGGGAGAGAAAGGAGAAGGAGGAGGGTCTTTGGGGGAGAAGTTGGGATGTCCTCACCCCTAAAGGGAAACCCTAACCTAAGCCTTAACCTAAGAAGGAGAGAGAGGTGTTCGCCTGGATCCAGCCAGATGCATAATGAGAGTTCATCCTAGCGCTCGTTGTCTTATGAGGTGTAAATCAGCCAGTTGTCTTAATCCGCCAGTCGGCTTAGGTTTAATCTGGCTTAGAAGGCGTAAATAGCTTGTTCAGGTGTACATTATTAGGGTTGAGTTGCCATATTGCGCTACTTATTTAATTAAAGCATATATTCTTGACAGTTGGCTCAGAAATCCGCCAGTTGGCATAATCCGCCCAGTTGGCATAATCCGCCAGTGGCTTAATCTGCCAGTTGGCATAACCAGCCAGTTGACTTAGAAGACCTAGAAGGCAGGTATGTGTATATATTAATTAACTTTTTAGCAGCCAGATTGCGATATTCAGATACTCTTGACAGGTGACTTAGAAATCCGCCAGTCGGTTTAGAAGGCCTAACCAGCCATTTGATATGCATATAATTAAATAATAATATCGTTTATAAATACAACCAAAATAATTAAATAAAACACCATTACATCATTCTGTTTATTTAGACGAATTATTGGAATCAATTTCACAAAATATATGGAAAATAAATACACAATCCTATACAAACGAGGAATATATGCAATAAAAATTAATAATAATGTAAGAAATACGAACTAGGAATATATAAATAATCAAAAAAATAAAATAAAAAATAATATAAGATATAAAAAACGATGGAGTATAACCATCAATATAACAGTATATATATATATATATAGATTAGGGTGGTCCACTTTTATATAGAAAAATTTAAACTGTTAGAATATGTCCTTCCTCAAGGCTGCCCTTGTTACACTATGTCAGAGGATTTCACAAGTGAAATTTGGAGCCATTCGAAGCATATTTAGAGGTCGCAAAGAAATTGATCCTTTTGTCCAACATTTATCCCCTTCTGTATTTTATGGCATCACCAGCTTCAGTCACTGATTTATTCACTTACAATGAATTTGTCTGACGTCAAGTTACTATTGCAGACATTATTTAGTATTATGATGTATTAAATAAATATCAAAAATACATACTTGGCGACATTTACCATCTCAGAGTTAGTTAGAGCGTCTCAGTGAGACACAATCAGTTACAGTTCAGACACCGTGTGGGAGTGTTGCGCTATCATTAGCTGGTAAGTTACTAGTAAATGCAATCCAGTTAGTTGTACATACATTGTAGCAACCTGGTTTTCATATTATTCTTGATACTAGAATTTACATACAATTAAAAATAAAAGATTTGATCATTCATGAAAGCTATTATTGCAAAATTAACATATGCGTTTCGTCTTTTGCAGATTCCCACCATGGCCAGAGAACTTCGTGATGCTGCAGCGAATTGGATACTTGGTAAACCCACAAAAGACATACTAACATCGCGGCTTCCATCACAACGCGAAGTATTACGCTTCTCTATGTGACAGAGAAAACCTCAAACATTTTTTATCTTTTGGCGAAGAATGGAAAACAACTGTCACAAGAATTTCTTCAACAACATCCAGACAACTGGGAAGGAAGCAGTGCATTCAAATACTTGCAAGAAAAAGCGATGCAGATGAAAGTTGTCAACGATTGTGCAGAGAGGGGTATAGCTAGGGTTGCCAACCGTCCTTTTTTGTAGATTTTTGTCCTTGTCCTTTCTTGAGTTCGGAAAGGACGCCATTTGTCCTTTTCTGATAACAATCTTGTTCCAAACAACAGTTTTATAACAAAACTTTTGTTTAAAAGGAAATAATTATAAAGTCTTAAGTCGAGTAACATTTTATAAATTCATTTCTTCACTTAAATGTTAACGTTCCGTGTAGCGGAAAAGTATAAATTTAAAAATAAATATTGTTACCATAAATTTTGTCAATGCATGACTCAATGGGTCAATATCTGTATATCAATAAAAATATTTACTTTAAGAAAATATGCAATAAAAAAGCATGCAGTATAAATTGTAATAAATTATAAATAAAATTTTACTTCTTTCCCTAACCTTGTAGACAGTATATTGGAATTGATGTTCTTGTCCTTTTTTTCAAACTTCATGGAGTTGGGAACCCTAGGTATAGCACTGATGAAACAGTTCAACTCAACAATCACAAAAGATGAAACTCAAAAACAGTATCTCCTACGCCTCGTCGAATCTCACCGAAAATCGTTTCCTACATCATCCAAAGCAAGCCTTATGTACTAACGTCTTTCACAGTTATTAGTTTATCATAAACTGTTTCTCTTTTCGCCAAATTGTCAACAATATTGCTAGTGTTAATTTTCATGCGACGTCTAAATACACTCCAATTTTGCTGAAATTTTGTATCTATTACCCTTTAGTCATTAGGAATGAGGGCAGACTTGAGGAACAAAGAAAATCTCTGTTTCATATTTTTGGACCACCCTAATATATATATATATATATATATATATATATATATATATATATACATTTATATTACAAAATTTACTATATTGAAAATAAATATACATAAAAACACATTAACTTGATCTTTTACTGCGCTTAAGTAAAACACCAAACTCGCACGTAATCAAGTCTACAGTCAGATCATTATTGCTTTGCACTACACAATAAATACGATTTAACATTATTTCACCGCTCAAGTTAGAGGGATAGCTATACTCGATGTAAATGATCTTCATATCGTTCATACTATTTTTGTGCCCACTTTACATTCAAGTTTATAAAAAACTCCTTCCCAATCGAGGGTTTATTCTTACCGAGCGGAGTTTTTCAATCGTGAACTCTTCTTCACACTGCATAGCGGCATTGAAAATAATCTTCTAAGTCGTAACAACAGCTTCTCATTATATAAAGAAATAGTTCTTCAGGGTGAACGGTGTAGGTGAGCTCAGTCCTGTACAGCTCAAGTACTTTATACCAAAGTTCATAATATTTTAAAGTCTAAACCTTTTAAATAAGCATCCAGCTCTAGACCATTCTTGCCTTATTCAGCCCTACACTCGATAAACACGTCGAGCAGAGCAGTGTATGCGTATTCAAGAACCGTGTCAAAATAAATCATATCCGTAACACGAGCGTCTAATATAGGCTTCAGCTTGCGGAATCTGACGATTTCAAACATTCTGTCGAGGATGAATCAGTTTCGCGTGGGGACAAGAACGTTATTATCAGATGCATTCTTCCACATCAGTCGTATATCAATGCGTGGCTGATCGTTATTTATACACAACGTACAAACAATGGCGTAAGAGGGGGTATCACTAAGGGTATCACTAATCTGCTCTGTTCTTGTACATACACCTGCAGGAATTTTATAGCAATCCTCACTCCATTTCTCAACTACCACGAAGATTCTATTCATCTCATCAACACTTAAATAAACAACATTCCGTTTACAAGAGTTTGTTTGTCTACAGGTCGTTTCCAGTACATATTAATGGCACCGTTTTCACGCCTAAACACGGGTAATGACTTCGTCACGGACACATCGTATACGGCATTGAGAATGATTCTCAAAGGAAGTTCCATCGCATCGGAGGAGTGCACGTCCACTCGGTTGAAGCTCTGAGATGACTATGAGCCACAGGCAAGCGGATCGGCTCGACGGGAGGAGTAAGTCGCACCATAAGCTGATGAAACGTGTACTTGTATACTTGTATCTCATTATACTGGGTAGGTGTTTTGAGAAATTTTCCGATACATGAAGCATACCGATTTTAATGTTTTATCACTCCCACTTCCCAGAATACGCACCAGAAATTTTCGCTTAGTGGGATTTTCACGAACTAAACACATTTTATTCACACTCCGGTGCACTATTTGAGAAAAACATAGATATGACCATATTTTTCCTTTGTGCTTAGCAGGCGATACTCGTCTCTAAATTCTGTAGAGGGAAGAGTTTGAGTATTACATATGACGCCCTATTATGTGAATGTCGCAACTAATCTAATAACCAATATCTCAATATATAAAAGAACGATTGAGGGAAAATATTTCCCATTAGGTGATGGGAGCTTAACAGTGAAGCTGCACTTTCGACGCACTGAGTTATAATGGACAGAAAGCCTTTCACAGTCTATCGAGGTGTGAGATACCAGCATGGTAGTGGACTTGGATCCATTTTTTTTAAAAAAAAGGGGTGCCAGATACCGGGAGGAAAGCGTTACAATCAGGTCTTAACAAGGCAGAAGACATATTGACTGGGGCTAAACCTAAAGAAGCTGTAAAAAAACACTTAAAGCGTACACGGGACGAAATCATCAAAGATGCAAAGAGAAAAATGTGTGGTGGCGGGAAGAAGTGGGCTGTCCGGAAGGAGGGATTACCACCACATGGCATTAAACGTAAAAGGACATAAAAAAGAAGTGTTCTAAGCGAATGAAACCTATGGTTGACCATTTTTTGACTGATACAAGCTAAGGACATTCATCTCATGAATCATAGTTTGTTTACTACTCGTCGAGAGAGGAGGCACTACTTCTAACGCGTCATGGCACGCTTCATCCATCCTTGTAGTTCACAATGATGTAAATCGGAGCTGTCCCTCTTTGACATGCCCCCAACTCAAATTTCTATTGAACATAGTGACTATTACAATTAACCCTTTAAACACAATTAGTTCCCCGAGTGCCCCTATAGAATTCGTGATACCCAGCTCTGGCCCTTACTTTTTTGACCCAAGCTGTGTACACATGTACGCTAAACTACGTATAGCCCATTCTGATGGAACGGACTGCGATGACAAATATGCTGTATACCCTGAAACAAACTTTCTGCACTCCATATTCAACCAGTTTGACGTATATTTAAATCAGGTCAACATATCGGCAGGAACGGGGTACTATCATCTACGAGCCTATCTGGAAAATGTCCAACTTTTCCAAAGAAGCGAAGGATACATTTTTAAGTGCCGAGGGCTATTATCAAACTAAAGACGAAAGTAGTATAAGGGACAAATTTAAAAATTCTAAAAAGAAGATATATGAGTGTTTTGGACGCCTGCATACAGACTTCACATTCCAGGAGAAGTTGCTTGTGAATGGGGTGGATATGAAAATAAAGCTCACCCGCACGAATCCTGAGATCTGTTTAAATCTGGATGCTGATCAAGAAGAGGGAGCAAAACCCGTTGTGATTCGCATTATGGAGACATACCTCCGAGTAAAGCGAGTGAAATTAAGTTCACCAAAACAAATGGAAATTGAGAAAAATTTACTACACGCCACAGTAAAATACCCAATTAACCGAGTACAGATCAAACTATACACGGTGCCAGCAGGGTTGGCATCGAAACAGAAAACATTGCCCTTGGAAATCTACCTAAAATGATATTAATTGGAATGCAGGAACACAATTCAGTGAATGGAAAATATAAAAAGAATGCCTTTAAATTCGAGAATTTCGGCCTTAAAAATATAACTCTATACGTTAATGGCGTTGCGTTGGGAGGAACATTGGATACGGACTACTCATCAGACGCTGTGTTCCTGCTTTGCGCGAGAGCATATAGTAATCTGGTCCATATTGCAGGTGATTGTGATGAGCTTGGGATTGGGGTAACGCAGAAAGAATTCATTGATCAATTTAACCTTTATCCGTTTGACATCATACTTGACTTATCTTCTAGTGTAAATACACAACAGAGTGGAAACATCTCAGTCAGATTGGAATTCGCCAAGCCGTTAGACGCACCTATTAGTGTACTAGTATACCTCGAGTCACAAGCCCTAATAAAAGCAGACAGGTTTAGGGACGTTCTCACTGACTTTTAAAATGGACGCGAATACACTTCAGAGAATAAAGAATAGTGAACGAATCACACGTTCCAAATTTATCAGTGTGTTTGCGAAGAATGAAACATTTAAATTGCCAACTACGAGAGATTGCCGTACTCTTACTGTGAACAGATATTATTGGTAGTGAAGGGATTCATTGGTTTGCAAACTATTTTAAAAATAGGGACTGCATGTACTATTTTGATTCACTCAGCAATCAACCCTGGAATGACCCTGTTATTGTAAAATTTCTCAAGCAGATGCATATCCCCGAAATTGTATGGAATCCCTTCCTTCTACAAGGATGTTTTATTAATATTTGTGGGATGTACTGCCTTTCATTTCTCATGCATATGTTACGTGGTAAGGAATTTATAATTTTTTTGAAATTATTCGACCTGTGTCACTCAACGAAACGACGAAATGATATGCATACAGAAAAGACGCCGTTTTCCGATTGTGCGCACTCGTTGTATAGTATGGTGTTTTGTTCGTATATATATATTTGCATCCAATAATGTTAGTTTATATATTCTGTAGCTTATTTAAGATGGTTATTGTCCTAAACACATGATTTCTTTCATTTGATAAATTGATGAAAATATACTGTCTTCTTCCCCAAAAATGATCGAAACATAAGAAAAACTTACATTATTTCGTTAATAATGTGAAAATTGCTGGGTTGACTGCTCGGTAAAACTTCTACCTCCCTATTCAGGTCCCCGACATGCATGTCTTCAAAACGAAAAGATTGTATAACACGAGTCAAATCCTCATCGAACCTTTAAATAGAAAGTATAAATAATTAGTTCATACTGATTCTTTTTTATTAAAAACCCAATTGCAGAGTATACATATATTAAGAGTATTACAGTGTAAAGATATCTTCGAACCGCTCAGAGAAGTTCCTTTAAAAGAAAATGCCGAATAACATTTATTATAGAAATTATAAAATTATTTAAAACTTGCAAAGGATTGCTATAAAAAATTCAACAAATCAAAACAGGATTGTAGCATAATATTAATTGCAAGCAAATCTATACCCACTATTTAAATGAAGCATTTTTAATGTGATGAGATGAATTACTACAACCCTCCATATGTATGATGAAATAATCCAGAACAGTGATCTTTCTCCTAATGACAGGCACATTAAATAAATAACGAGTTCGCGAATAATTGGCTACAAAAAATAAAATTACAGGCACATAAATACTTACATTTCTACCGTAGTCCCTTGCGTTGGATCGTAAGGAGCGTCAGTGCAAATATCATCAATGGTTTGCATTGGAAGTAATGCGTCCCGGTCGGCTGCGTTAAAAAGATTAATTGTAGACACCGCTGCAGTGCCTCCAACTTGATATAAATCAGGTAAACTGTAAAGTTCTTGATTCATGACGGAGGGAATGTTTATTCGCTGGTGAAAATAACTACTGTGACTCCCAGTTCAAATATTTCCTTTTATATGCATGATCCCCAAGCACCACCCCGAAAAGACTAATACGCGGTTCGTAAGTTTGATGATTGGTTGTCAATGTAACTGGGCGGGGCTATGTTAAATTTTGTGTACCAATCATAACACCGATATAACGGACCCACGCTTTGGACATCTTGATTGATCGACTAATGGTGTCTTTATCTTCTCTCCGTAGATTTAATTCTCACATCTGTGACGATAATATTTTGCATTATTATTTGTGCCCATGGTATTCTCGGTTTTCCCATTTTGGAACCCACCCCTTCATGCAATATCCCTCACCCCTTTGCAACCTTGGTCAACATTTGCCACTTGCACTCTCTACCAAGACAATATTTTGCATTATTATTATTTGCGGTCATTCTATTCAATCCTCAATTTTTCCCATTTTGGATAGGGAGATGGACAATTTGAACGACGGCAAGTCGTTACAGGAATATTTTCATCAGAGGCCCTCAGCTCAGTACCACAGGAAACAGAATTAGCGCCGCTACTCTTCATAATCCTGACATAGATCATTACCAGAGACAGCACAGTAACATCCGATGACACAAAGATCATTAGAAAATAAGAAATCTAGAAGATCTCTACAAGCAGAATGTTTTTGTAGAGACAACAGGATTTAGTCATTTTTGTATAAAATGAAGTATAATAAGATTAGTTTCAGAGTTCATCCGAGCTCGAGACCCGGTGACGGCCGCCGGCTCGCGGTAAACGACCATCCTTCCACACAATTGGTTGGTAGATAAATGGGTACCATGGGTGACCTAGTTGTTAAGACTCTGTGTTGCTGGTATTTCGGATTCCACGTTAAACTGAAAGTCTAAGGCGGAGAGAAAAGCTTGACCTTCGTCAGAATGAACAACTCGAAGGTTAATCGAAGGTTACCAATAAAGTAGAACTTTTTTAATGCATGAAGGATCTGACAGGGATAATAATGTAGTAAGTTTTAGGAGAAGTCGCTCGGTTTTTATATGAAGTTTATCGCTGAGAAATTTCAACTGTTACGGTACGGAAAAAAAGTAGGAACTAAAATCCATGGAGTGTAAAAGAATATTAGACCCATGGTACAGAACAAGCCACGATGTGTCTGGTATACCTATGTGAAGTGGAGAGTAATAGAAGTCAACTCACTACTTCTTCAGACAAACTCGAGAGAAGGGTCGATAAGCTTGATCTTCGTGAAATAAGGAATCATCGTAGATGGGCCAAGGCAGAACGCCCACCCTCATAGAAAAAAAAAAGAATCCGAAATTAAGGTACAGAAAAATGATGCTTTTTTCTTTTAAAAAATTGGAGCAAATGCCTGAATAATAATAATAATAATAATAATAATAATAATAATAATAAAAAAAACCTTTTATTATTATGGAAAGTACACGCAAAGAAAAATAAAATATAAAAATAAATTTAATGCGAACTGAGATGACAAACAAAATTTGAAGGTAGCGGAGGCGAAAACCGGTTTTGAGACGAGATATACGTCACGGGAAACCTTTGCGGTTAACGTTTTTGCCCGACGCTTCACCTGTGTTTCGTGCGTTATACCTTTAGATTCTTCTGCCTTGGAATAAAAAAAAAAGTTGTTTTCAAAGAAAAGATCGCGGACAAGTTTAGAGATTTAAAATGTATGAATTAAAATTTTTAGTTTTTAAATAATTATTCAGTATGGTTGTAAGATTTTTTTTTAAATGTACAAGTTCATTACATCATGAAATATATATATATATACATATATATGTGTGTGTGTGTGTGTGTGTGTGTGTGTGTGTGTTACAATTAAAAGTCGAAATCAGTCAATTGATTTCGGCTTTTGATTGTAGCGCACACACACACACATATATATATATATATATATATATATATTATATATATATATATATAATATTTAGGAGAAATCCAATGACAAGGAGGAATGTAAATGCCATGAAAAGTCTTCTTTAATGCGCAACGTTTCGAGCAATACGCTCATCATCAGGCTAGATAATAACAATATGAAATTAGAATCAATAAATAAATGTGAACAAGACAAAATAATTTCTATAAAACCTATTCATTAAAAGCAAATTTTAAAAAGACTAAAAGAAGAGGGCCTGAATTCACCTAATTTTTTCAATTCTGATAAAGTAATTTCGAATTTTTCTAGTTACACCCTCTCCCCTCGGGAAAAGTTTTTACTCTCACTTGGCTTGCAATTTAAGCTTCCGTTATTTCAAATATATAAGCCTTCGTTTTTTCTTTACTTTGAAAATTTTTTTAATGGCTTGAAAAATGTTCCCCATGTTGGTGATTTTAATAATTTTAAATGTCAGTTTGCTAATTTAACTCATGAACTTTTTCACAAACTTAGAAACCTTAAATTTAAATCTTTCATATTTAAGAAGAGTGACTTGCAGGTTATTAAGAATTTGGCAAAGAACCAGGAGATTGTTGTGACTAGACCGGACAAGGGCAACGGAGTTGTTATTTTGAATAAATCTGATTACATAAATAAACTAATGAAATCCTAAGTGATGTTAGCAAATTCAACAAATTCTTGAACCGTCAATAAAGTCATTTTAAGTTGAAGACCAGTTATAGATTTTTGTCACGATTAAAGTCTTTAAAGATAATAAAAACGATACTACTCTCAGTCTGTTGTTCGTATCTGGTTCTGATCTTGCTCAATTATACTGTTGCCTAAAATCCATAAAGTTGGAACACCTCTCCGTCCTATTTTAGCTTCGTATAACTTACCTACCTTTCAATTAGCAAAATTTGTTGTTGGTCTCCTGTAGGGTTAAAAACCGGTATTGAAATACCGGTATTAATACGGTATTGAAGAAGTACAAATAATACCGATACCGATATTATAGGTTTTCGGTATTGACAAAAATTGCTATTGTAAAATTTAGGCAATTTAGTCCTCCGATAAGACTGAAGTGGAAGCAGATTCATTACTGAGTGAATACATGCAAGAAATTGACAAACTAGGAAAGTTGCCATCTAAAAAAATTCCATTGTTTTATGTTACTAATGAATTTAAAAAGCTTGGAAGTTTACTTTACAGAGAAGTGAGAATTTAGAGAAGCTGTACAAGGCACTGCTTTCAATTAAACCTACAAGTGCAGAAGCAGAAAGAGCCTTTTTCTGCTGCAGGCCTATTTCTGACGAAACTGAGATCAAGTCTATCTGAACAATCCCTAGATGCTCTTTGTTTCCTCAAATCATACTTTCAAAATCAAACTAAGAAATAATATTTAGATACTAATAATTTCTATCTACCCCAGTAGTTGTATAATAATATGCTAAAAAAAAATTCAATAATATTTTATTACAATTTAGTAATTTACTGTATAAACTTTTTCGAATAGAATGCCATCTACTTTGAGTTGGGTCATTAATTTATAGTAAATATGGTGAGTACTGCAAGTCCCTCAGACTTGTGGGAGGGTTGGTAGGGTGGCACCATAATAAATCAAAATAAATTATTTTTTTCATAATACCGGTATCAATACCGGGAATAGCATAATTGCCTCCAAATACCGGTATTGAAAATTTTCGGTATTATGCAAGCACTAGTCTCCTGTCACCTTTTGCGAAAAATGCTTATACTATAAATAACTCTTATGAATTTCAAAAAGATCTTCTTAGTAAGAATTTCGATTCAAAAAAGTTTTTTGTCAGTTTTGATGTAAAGTCGCTTTTCACGAATGTACCTGTATCAGAAACTATTGCCATTATTTTAGATAGGGTTTTTAGCTCTGATGATAGTTTTCATGGTTTTTCTTGGTCTTATTTTAAGGAACTTTTAGAATTGGTTTTTAAGCAATGTTATTTTACTTTCAATAATAAGGTTTACCAACAAATTGATGGTGTTGGGATGGGATCACCCGTCGGACCTTTATCAGCTGATTTTTTTATGACTCATTTAGAAAGTGTAATTTTTAGACAATCTCCCACCCATTGTAAACCAATTTTCTATCGACGCTTCGTTGATGACTCGATAGCTGTTTTTGATAATGCTGTACAAGCGCAACAATTTTTTAACTTCTTAAATTCTCTGCACCCCAATATAACTTATACAATGGAAACTGAGAAAAATGGCTCCCTTCCCTTTTTAGATCTTTTAATTTCGAAAAAAGGTGATTCTATTACTACATCAGTTTACAGGAAACCCACTTTTACTGGTTTGGGCATGAATTTCTTTAGTTTTACTGATTTTAACTATAAGATGTCGTGTATTAAAACTCTCTTGTTCAGAGGATATAATTTGACCTCTAGTTTTACCTTACTAACGATGAATTTAATAATTTAAGATCATATTTTACCAATAATAGTTTTCCTGTTCAATATGTAGATAAACTAATAAGATCTTTCTTAAATAATGTTTATAGCCCTCAACTTTCCTGTATTTCAGTGCCTAAAGATATAAAATATTTCCTGGTACCTGAAATGGGTCCCATGAATAAAGAATTTAAACTTAAATTTACAAAGTTGTTAAGAAAATTTTTTTATCATACTGATTTTCGCATTATATTTATTAACAAAATGTCTTTAGGTAGCTTTTTCTCAGCGAAGGATCGAACTCCTGATTCGTTGCGTAGCGGTGTTGTATATTTATTTACCTGCCCAAGGTGTCTCCTTGGTACTTATATTGGCAGCACCGTGCGCTCCCTCAGGGCTAGATTTTATTCGCATATGGGAATAAGTTGCCGAACAGGTAAAATTTTAAATAAAAAAGAAGCCTCCAGTATTCGGGAACATAGTATAAATGTAAAACTGATGTCACTTTAGATAATTTTAAAATTCTCGGTTGTAATTCTTGTCCTAACTCACTTAGAATTTTGGAATCTCTTTATATTAAAACATTGACCCCTTCTCTAAACGTGGATTCCTCAGCTGTCCCTCTAAATTTTTTATAATCCCCCCTCCCCAACTCCCCTCCCCCCTCCCCCCTCCCAATTTTTATAATCCCCCCTCCCCTAACTTATAACTCTTCAACCGCCCAACCCATAGCTTGTTTCCTGTTTTGTTTTGTTTTAAATTACTCGTGCCTCGGAACCAGCATTGAAAGGTTCGTAGTGTTAATTATTCCATTGTATTAGTGTTAATTATTCCAGTGTACTAATTTCAAATTTACTATATGTAATTTAAAAATAGCTTTTAAATTTCTTGTAATTTTATATGTAAATTTTTATAACTTTGAATTTAACCCTCTTCTTTTAGTCTTTTTAAAATTTGCTTTTAATGAATAGGTTTTATAGAAATTATTTTGTCTTGTTCACATTTATTTATTGATTCTAATTTCATATTGTTATTATCTAGCCTGATGATGAGCGTATTGCTCGAAACGTTGCGCATTAAAGAAGACTTTTCATGGCATTTACATTCCTCCTTGTCATTGGATTTCTCCTAAATATTAAATTGAAGCTTTGTAGAAGCAAACCGCATGACTATATATACTCAAGGTATGGACAAGATGGCCTTAGGGCTTATCGCCATGTTTGGAAGACTTCACGAAAGCTTCTCAAGTCAAAACTCGATTGTTATTTTCTTGAAATGTGTCGTACCTGCAGGGTTTTCCCGAAATTCGTTTACTTCAAACTTTATCGTGACAATCTATATGACTCTGAATTTTATCAATCTTCCCTGGAATATTTATTAAATAATGAAATTAATTATAAAATCAAAATTTCAGACTCGCATAATAAGTCGCTTGAGCATCATATAATTACCCTTAAAAATACCCTTTCGTTGTTGGATTATTTATTAATAATTTCTCTTGTACAACGTGAACTTGAAAAGTTTCATTCTACCATTTCTGAAACTCATGAACGTAAGTTAAAGGCCCTGGGCCTGAATTCACCTAATTTTTTCAATTCTGATAAAGTAATTTCGAATTTTTCTAGTTACACCCTATCCCCTCGGGAAAAGTTTTTACTCTCACTTGGCTTGCAATTTAAGCTTCCGTTATTTCAAATATATAAGCCTTCGTTTTTTCTTTACTTTGAAATTTTTTTTAATGGCTTGAAAAATGTTCCCCATGTTGATGATTTTAATAATTTTAAATGTCAGTTTGCTAATTTAACTCATGAATTTTTTCACAAACTTAGAAACCTTAAATTTAAATCTTTCATATTTAAGAAGAGTGACTTGCAGGTTATTAAGAATTTGGCAAAGAACCAGGAGATTGTTGTGACTAGACCGGACAAGGGCAACGGAGTTGTTATTTTGAATAAATTTGATTACATAAATAAAACTAATGAAATCCTAAGTGATGTTAGCAAATTCAAACAAATTCTTGAACCCGTCAATAAAGTCATTTTAAGGTTGGAAGACCAAGTTAATAGATTTTTGTCACGATTAAAGTCTTTAAAGATAATAAAAAAACGATACTTACTCTCAGTTGTTCGTATCTGGTTCTGATCTTGCTCAATTATACTGTTTGCCTAAAATCCATAAAGTTGGAACACCTCTCCGTCCTATTTTAGCTTCGTATAACTTACCTACCTTTCAATTGGCAAAATTTGTTGTTGGTCTCCTGTCACCTTTTGCGAAAAATGCTTATACTATAAATAACTCTTATGAATTTCAAAAAGATCTTCTTAGTGAGAATTTCGATTCCAAAAGTTTTTTGTCAGTTTTGATGTAAAGTCGCTTTTCACGAATGTACCTGTATCAGAAACTATTGCCATTATTTTAGATAGGGTTTTTAGCTCTGTTGATAGTTTTCATGGTTTTTCATGGTCTTATTTTAAGGAACTTTTAGAATTGGTTTTTAAGCAATGTTATTTTACTTTCAATAATAAGGTTTACCAACAAATTTATGGTGTTGGGATGGGATCACCCGTCGGACTTTTATCAGCTGATTTTTTTATGACTCATTTAGAAAGTGTAATTTTTAGACAATCTCCCACCCATCGTAAACCAATTTTCTATTGACGCTTCGTTGATGACTCGATAGCTGTTTTTGATAATGCTGTACAAGCGCAACAATTTTTTAACTTCTTAAATTCTCTGCACCCCAATATAACTTATACAATGGAAACTGAGAAAAATGGCTCCCTTCCCTTTTTAGATCTTTTAATTTCGAAAAAAGGTGATTCTATTACTACATCAGTTTACAGAAAACCCACTTTTACTGGTTTGGGCATGAATTTCTTTAGTTTTACTGATTTTAACTATAAGATGTCGTGTATTAAAACTCTCTTGTTCAGAGGATATAATTTGACCTCTAGTTTTACCTTACTTAACGATGAATTTAATAATTTAAGATCATATTTTACCAATAATAGTTTTCCTGTTCAATATGTAGATAAACTAATAAGATCTTTCTTAAATAATGTTTATAGCCCTCAACTTCCCTGTATTTCAGTGCCTAAAGATATAAAATATTTCTTGGTACCTGAAATGGGTCCCATGAATAAAGAATTTAAACTTAAATTTACAAAGTTGTTAAGAAAATTTTTTTATCATACTGATTTTCGCATTATATTTATTAACAAAATGTCTTTAGGTAGCTTTTTCTCAGCGAAGGATCGAACTCCTGATTCGTTGCGTAGCGGTGTTGTATATTTATTTACCTGCCCAAGGTGTCTCCTTGGTACTTATATTGGCAGCACCGTGCGCTCCCTCAGGGCTAGATTTTATTCGCATATGGGAATAAGTTGCCGAACAGGTAAAATTTTAAATAAAAAGAAGCCTCTAGTATTCGGGAACATAGTATTAAATGCAAAAACTGATGTCACTTTAGATAATTTTAAAATTCTCGGTTGTAATTCTTGTCCTAACTCACTTAGAATTTTGGAATCGCTTTATATTAAAACATTGACCCCTTCTCTAAACGTGGATTCCTCAGCTGTCCCTCTAAATTTTTATAATCCCCCCTCCCCAACTCCCCTCCCCCCTCCCCCTCCCCAATTTTTTATAATCCCCCCTCCCCAACTTATAACTCTCCAACCGCCCAACCCATAGTTTGTTTCCTGTTTTGTTTTGTTTTAAAATACTCGTGCCTCGGAACCAGCATTGAAAGGTTCGTAGTGTTAATTATTCCATTGTATTAGTGTTAATTATTCCAGTGTACTAATTTCAAATTTACTATATGTAATTTAAAAATAGCTTTTTAAATTTCTTGTAATTTTATATGTAAATTTTTATAACTATGTATTTAACCCTCTTCTTTTAGTCTTTTTAAAATTTGCTTTTAATGAATAGGTTTTATAGAAATTATTTTGTCTTGTTCACACTTATTTATTGATTCTAATTTCATATTGTTATTATCTAGCCTGATGATGAGCGTATTGCTCGAAACGTTGCGCATTAAAGAAGACTTTTCATGGCATTTACATTCCTCCTTGTCATTGGATTTCTCCTAAATATTAAATTGAAGCTTTGTAGGAGCAACCCGCATGACTATATTATATATATATATATAATATATATATATATATATATATAATATATATGCTACAGCTGTAGATGATGCCTCAGCTGCTAGAGGACAAAGCTGATGTGTGGTTTCAGCAGGATGGTACGACACCGCATTTTCACAATAAGGTTACAATAGTCCTGAATGAGCTATTGCCTGATCGTTAGATCGGGCGTTGGGGGCCCCATTCCTTAGTCAGCTCGTTCGCCTGATCTAACCTCCATTGACTTCTTCCTCTAGGACTATGTCAAAAATGAAGTTTTTGTTCTACCAGTGGCAACAACTTTGGAACATTTAACGGAAAGGATACGTGCTGTTAGAAAAGTTCAATATAGTATGCTACAAAATGTATGGAGGGAAACAGAATACCGCTTTGATGTCTGCAGAGCCACAAAAGGAGCTCATATTTAACTTCAATAGCTTGTAAATAAAACTTTTTGAGTTCTTCTTTATTTGTATATCTTGCTTTTTACTGTAGCTTTGTTAGTGTTTTCATAATAAATGTTTAGAATCGGAAAGATCATTTGTAATCACCCGGTATATATATATATATCTTTCACCCTTTCAAAGGTTCCGTGCGATGATTCCTCATTTCACGAAGGTCAAGCTTGTCGCCCCTCCTCTCGAGTTGGCCTGGTGAAGTAGTGAAGTGGTTTCTTGTACTCTCCACCTCACATAGCCAGGTACGCCCGGCTCGTCGGAGATTGTTCTGAGCCAGGCATCTAATCTTCTTTTGAAGATGTCCACTGCAACACCATTTGTGTTTCTTAGGTCTTTGGGCAGCTGATTAAACAGTTTGGTCCTCTCACAACAAAACTATTTTCTTTCAGGGTTAAGGATGTTCCCTGTCTCGCCTTTAATTTTGGAACACTACACAGTCTTCCTTTTCTACTTTCCACCGTTGTTTGGGGAGTTACAGGGTTCATTCAGAGTAAGATTAGGGACTAGTTTCTCCATTATTCTCCAAGTGTACCGTAAATGATGGTGTGTGTGTGTCTTCTTCTTTTCAGTGAATAGAGATTTAGTTCGCTAACCTTTCCCAGTAATTTAGTTCTTTGCACCCCTTGATCTTGGCTGTGAAGCTTCTCTGAATCCCTTCTAGCTGTCTAATGTCTTCTTTTTTATATGGAGAAGTTAGGACCGAGCAGTATTTCAATTTGGGTAAGATCAGTGCTTTCAGTAGAGGAATCATTATATTCCTATCCCTTCGTTTAAAGGTTCTCAGTATCTGCCCAATAATAACTGGGTGTTAATTTAGGTGTTAATACAGTGAGAGACACAACACGTCCATTCCTCACAAGGTACAAGCAAACTGTATATATACATAAGGTACAAGCAAAGTATATTATATATATATATATATATATATATATATAATAATAATTTTCTTGAGTATTAAATAAAATATTCTAACGTAATGTAAAGAGATTGGGAAAACATAGTTTCTGTATCCTTTTCGTACAAACTCACGAAGAAGTCAATGCTATTAAATTTTAGGGGAAAGCGAGTCAGTTTGGATTCTTTTGGGCCGAAGCTGGGAGGAATAATGGCCTTTAATGTTCTTTCCCAAAATTATTCTTCCATTTTGCCAATAGAAGGTTTTTTGCTTTTATTCTGTTTATGGTTTACAAACTGCGTTCCATGAGTACTTTGCAGCCATAAACGCACCAGTATTGTGTTCTTGGGTGTAAGGATCGCTTTACAGAGGGTGAAGGTATGTTTATAAAAAGCTTAGAGCAGGGAAGAAGCAAGGAAGAGAAACAGTATCGGTACATTAAGAGTCGAGAAGCGTAAAACTTGGGCATAGAAATAATTCTCCGCAACAACCACACATGAATATATATATATATATATATGTATAGCTCCATGTATTTTAGGTTTTCCGGTTTTAAAGCAAGCATACAACTTAGGACAAACTTAAGAGAAAGTTAATATTGTTTCGCAACTTTTGTGATTTAAAACATTAATGTTTCTGATGCAAACTCTCGATCACACACACACACACCACACACACACACACACACACACACACACACACATTATATATATATATATATATATATACACACAGAGGGTTAACGAAACTAACCCTCAGCCCTCTGTATATAAGATGATTATATGCCCATTATCAGTTTCGCTTATTAATGCACTAAAAGGATTTGTCCTTGACAAGCGAAAGTCCTCGATAATGTATTCACATAATAGTGTGGCATACAGAAGGAGTGAATTACACTATTATTTTAATTAATTACTTAAGTTACAGTTCACAGTCTGAAAGCATTCCGGCCGGATGTGAACCAAATTTAATAGTTGGTCTTGTTCAAAACACAGCAAATCCATAATGAAGATTAAGAGATTTGGGGCGTGAAATATTCCAAATCCTCTGCCAATGAATCGAAACAAGCCATGACAGGAACGGAAACAAAATTAATTGCACATGTATTTATGCAAGCAAATAAATTCTGCGGATAAGCTACGGACTGACATTATTGTTTCATTACTTGAGAAATACATGAATATCAAACATAAAAATACATCACTTGAAATCATTCCGGCTTAAGGAATCCACTCTCCATTAGTTTCTACATTATAAAGATTTTCACTTCAGCTCAAACGGTTATTTCTGCTCAGCAAGTAACATTGCTGTTGCAGAAAAATCACTCAAGAAATCGGATTATTTTTCACACACACACACACACACACATATATATATATATATATGTGTGTGTGTGTGTGTGTCTGTGTGTGTGTGTGTGTGTGTGTCTGCGTGTGTATGGTGTGTGTGTGTGTGTATGAAAAGCTTGGCCTTTATTTTTAATCTTATATCTTCTCTCAAAGGTCTTAGCATACTCATACTCCACATTTCAATTACTTCGTGGACGGGCCTACGCTTACTAATCTAGTTAAACTACATTCAGATCTGGGCCATTATAGCTCCTTGTGATAATTAAGTTGCGTGGAAAGTAGAAAGAACACTTTGTTCGTAAGTAACAACTAAATTAAATTGAATGGGCTACACTCGGGCTTTATAAATTAGGAGAGAACTTGAGAAACACGGTACTTAAACTGAGCGACCTATGATTTTCCAAAGTTAGGACAGTGGGCTTCAAGTTTACAAGGAGTTACAAGGAAAAGAAGTACCTCAAAAGGCCTTGCGGCCCATACCGAGGAGGTACCAATGGCAACGGGTGCCATGGAAAATTTTCTACACACTCAAACAGTGTGCAACATTTGGTCTAACCGTTACTTGAACTGATCCACAGAGGAACTGTTCACAACTTGAAAGAAGGTAACCTGTTCCACGTGTCACAGATCTTATACGTAAAGTAATTCCCAGACACACTAGTCCTAAACCGTTTCAATTCCAACTTCCAACCATTGTTGCGAGTTGGGTTATCATTTAAACTAAACATACTTCTAAAATCGACATCGTTGAACCCGCGTAAGAGCTTGAAAACCTCGATCAGTTGACCGCGCAGCCTCCGAGTTTCAAGAGAAAACAAGTTCAGGGCGCGTAACCGTCGATTGTAGCCCATATGCCTAACGGAAGGGATTAACTTTGTGGCCCTCGCCTGCACTCGCTCCAGCCTCTCAATATCTTTCCTGAGGGTGGGCGACCAGAACTGCACAGCATACTCCAGGTGCGGCCGAACAAGGGAATTGTACAGTGAGAGCAAAATCTCCTTGTTCCGAAACTGAAATTGCATCCTGATATAACCCAATAGTTTCTGGGCTTTCTTTTCCACCTCTACACACTGTTTCGTAAACTTAAGATCGCTGCTAATTAGCACACCCAAGTCCTTTTCTAAATCAGTCTCGATATTACTACCCAACATCGAGTAGTCCGACTTGGGATTGGCGTAGCCAATGTGCATCACTTTGCATTTACCCAAGTTAAACGGCATTTGCCATTTTTCGGACCACTCTCCTATCCTACCTAGGTCCGCACGCAGTTGCTCGATCGCTTCGGGCGTCCCAACATTGGCCCCAAGCTAGGTGTCATCAGCGAATTTGGCGATCCGACTGACGATGCCACCGTCGATATCATTTATGTAAATGATAAACAATAGTGGCCCCAAAACGGAACCCTGAGGAACCCCGCTAGTGACCGAGGCCCAACCCGAACTAGCCCCTTTAATTACCACCCTCTGTCGCCTATTCCTCAGCCAGTTTTCAATCCACCTACCTATTTCCCCACCGATACCCAGCGCGCGCACTTTCGCCATTAGCCGGCGGTGAGGTACCTTATCAAAGGCTTTCTGAAAGTCGAGATAAAGTATATCAATCGCACTACTCTTATCATACTCACTCAACATGACGTGGAAAAACTCGAGAAAGTTGGTGAAACACGACCTATGCCGTCTAAACCCATGTTGGGAGTCCCCAAGCAGCTTGTAGGAATCCAAATGGTCAACGATCCTATCAGCTATTATCCCTTCTAATAATTTACCTACAACTGAAATGAGACGAATGGGACGATAGTTCCCTGGACTTTCGTGATCCCCTTTCTTAAAGATAGGGATCACTTTGGCTTCCCTCCAGTCACCAGGCACCTGGCCCATCTCCAACGATTTGTTGAAGACTGTAGCCAGGTGGGGAGCCACCTGGTCGCGCACTTCTCGCAACACTCTGGGGAGAAACTGGTCTGGCCCAGGAGCTTTAAACGCGCTCAGTTTGTCTATTCTATCGGCAACGACTGTCGCGGAACATCTAACACTATCCAGGCCAGCACCTTCGTCCCTCACGCCTGGCTCGGGGATGATGCTGGTATCCTCCCTGGAGGGAGGAGAGAGAGAGAGAGAGAGAGAGAGAGAGAGAGAGAGAGAGTTACAAGGAGTTACAAGGAAAAGAAGTACCTCAAAAGGCCTTGCGGCCCATACCGAGGAGGAAGCAATGGCAACAGGTGCCAGGGAAAATTTTCTACACACTCAAATAGTGTGCAAGATTTGGTCTAACCTTTTCTTGAAATGATCCACAGAGGAACTGTTCACAACTTCCGAAGGTAACCTGTTCCATGTGTCACAGATCTTATACGTAAAGTAATTCCCACAAAAACTAGTCCTAAAACTTTTAAAATCCAACTTCCAACCATTATTGCGAGTTGGGTTATCATTTAAACTAAACATACTTCTAAAACCGACATCGTTGCACCCGCGTAAGAGCTTAAAAACCTCGATCAGTTGACCGCGCAGCCTCCGAGATTCAAGCGAAAACAAGTTCAGGGCGCGTAACCGTCGATTGTAGCCCATATGCCTGACGGAAGGGATTAACTTTGTGGCCCTCGCCTGCACTCGCTCTAGCCTCTCAATATATTTCCTGAGGGTGGGCGACCAGAACTGCACAGCATACTCCAGGTGCGGCCGAAGAAGGGAATTGTACAGTGATAGCACAATCTCCTTGTTCCGAAACTGAAATTGCCTCCTGATATAACCCAGTAGTTTCGGGGCTTTCCCACCTCTACACACTGTTTCGTAAATTTAAGGTCGCTGCTAATTAGCACACCCAAGTCCTTTTCTAAATCAGTCACCTCGATATTACCTCCCAACATCGAGTAGTCCGACTTGGGATTGTCGTAGCCAATGTGCATCACTTTGCATTTACCCAAGTTAAACGGCATTCGCCATTTTTCGGAGAGGAGAGAGAGAGAGAGAGAGAGAGAGAGAGAGAGAGAGAGAGAGAGAGGAGAGAGAGAGAGAGAGGAGAGAGTTACAAGGAGTTACAAGGAAAAGAAGTACCTCAAAAGGCCGTGCGGCCCATACCGAGGAGGTACCAATGACAACGGGTGCCAGGGAAAATTTTGTACACACTCAAATAGTGTGCAAGATTTGGTCTAACCTTTTCGTGAACTGATCCACAGAGGAACTGTTCACAACTTCCGAAGGTAACCTGTTCCATGTGTCACAGATCTTATACGTAAAGTAATTCCCACACACACTAGTCCTAAACCGTTTCAATTCCAACTTCCAACCATTGTTCCGAGTTGGGTTATCATTTAAACTAAGCATACTTCTAAAATCGACATCGTTCAAACTGCGTAAGAGCTTGAAAACCTCGATCAGTTGACCGCGCAGCCTCCGAGTTTCAAGCGAAAACAAGTTCAGGGCGCGTAACCGTCGATTGTAGCCCATATGCCTAATGGAAGGGATTAACTTTGTGGCCCTCGCCTGCACTCGCTCCAGCCTCTCAATATCTTTCCTGAGGGTGGGCGACCTGAAATGCACAGCATACTCCAGGTGCGGCCGAACAAGGGAATTGTACAGTGAGAGCACAATCTCCTTGTTCCGTAACTGAAATTGCATCCTGATATCCCAATAGTTTCTGAGCTTTCTTCTCCACCTCTACACACTGTTTCGTAAACTTAAGGTCGCTGCTAATTAGCACACCCAAGTCCTTTTCTAAATCAGTCACCTCGATATTACTACCCAACATCGAGTAGTACGACTTGGGATTGTCGTAGCCAATGTGCATCACTTTGCATTTACCCAAGTTAAATGGCATTTGCCATTTTTCGGACCACTCTCCTATCCTACCTAGGTCCGCACGCAGTTCCTCGATCGCTTCGGGCGTCCCAACATTGGCCCCAAGCTTGGTGTCATCAGCGAATTTGGCGATCCGACTGACGATGCCACCGTCGATATCATTTATGTAAATGATAAACAACAGTGGCCCCAAAACGGAACCCTGAGGAACCCCACTAGTGACCGAGGCCCAACCCGAACTAGCCCCTTTAATTAGCACACTCTGCCGCCTATTCCTCAGCCAGTTTTCAATCCACCTACCTATTTCCCCACCGATACCGAGCGCGCGCACTTTCGCCATTAGCCGGCGGTGAGGTACCTTATCAAAGGCTTTCTGAAAGTCGAGATAAAGTATATCAATCGCTCTACTCTTATCGTACTCACTCAACATGACGTGGAAAAACTCGAGCAAGTTGGTGAGACACGACCTATGCCGTCTAAACCCATGTTGGGAGTCCCCAAGCAGCTTGTAGGAATCCAAATGGTCAACGATCCTATCAGCTATTATCCCTTCTAATAATTTACCTACAACTGAAGTGAGACTAATGGGACGATAGTTCCCTGGACTTTCGTGATCTCCTTTCTTAAAGATAGGGGTCACGTTGGCTTCCCTCCAGTCACCAGGCACCTGGCCCATCTCCAACGATTTGTTGAAGACTGTAGCCAGGTGGGGAGCCACCTGGTCGCGCACTTCTCGCAACACTCTGGGGAGAAACTGGTCTGGCCCAGGAGCCTTAAACGCGCTCAGTTGGTCTATTCTATCGGCAACGACTGTCGCGGTACATCTAACACTATCCAGGCCAGCACCTTCGTGCCTCACGCCTGGCTCGGGGATGACGCGGGTATCCTCCGGGGTGAACACTCCCGTAAAGTACTCATTAAGCACATTAGCGATGTCCGCGTCGGAGGTCCGCAGAACGCCGCTTCCGTCCTTTAACGGACCTATCATGCTTCTAATGGGCTTTCTACTATTAACATAACTGAAGAATTCCTTAGGGTTCCCCTTGCAGAAACTTGCAACCCGTTGTTCTTCGTTACGTTTCGCTAGCCTAACCTTCGCCTTCACTTCCCTACACAGGCGGACATACGCTTCAGTGTTCTCATGGGAACGATTGGCCTTCGCTCTCCTATACGCTACTTTCCTATTTCGGATAGCCCAAGCGATGTCACGATTGAACCACTTCGTCTGCGTTGAAGCAGGGGGGACCGGTTTCGAGGGTATGGCAGCAGACTGCAGCACCATAAACTCGTCCCGGAATGCATTCCACGCTCCCTCAACATCGCCGCCAACCTCTAACCCCATCTCTCCTACGCTATCCCTGAGGCTAACAAAGTTCGCCCGCCGGAGGTCGAGCTTACTGCCTCTCGAGTTACTACGCTTCACCCGAGGGACGCACACACGGAACCTAATAAGACCGTGATCACTCCCGCCCAATGATTCGTCAACGGTGAGGCCAGTGACGAGGTTGTCTTCGGTCGTGAATACTAAGTCTACAACGCTTTCGCCTCGTGTACGCTCGTTGACCCACTGAGTGAGGATGTTCTCATCAGCAAAGTCAACTAGCCTCCTCCCTTCAGCATCGGCAGTCCTGTTTTCCCACTTTATGCCGCGACAGTTGAAGTCTCCTAAAACTACACATACCCTATCCCCTAGCAGGCTACTGAGTTCGGTGTACAGGGCTGTATCCTCCACGAGGAGGAGATGCGGAGGTCTGTACACCAAGATTAACCTATAGTTCGTCTCTCCCACGTTCAGATCGACGCCAAGCAGCTCCCGTTCCGACCGGAACTGGCAGTCAACCGGACTCAACGTGTCTCTGACGTATATTAGTACCCCACCCCCCTCCCCACGGGTGCGGTCTTTGTGAAACATTCTATACCCGGGAATTTCGAACTCCCCAACGTAGTCCCTACGATCAGTATGAATCCAGGACTCGGTGATAGCAACGATATCGTGGTATTCTGTTGCTAAGACTGCCCGTAGCTCGCCAAACTTGTTCCTGATCGACCTAGCATTAAAAAGCATTGCACGGAGGGAGCCTCCCCTATTCTGACCGCCCTCTAGCACGACCCGTTTCCCGAAAAGCCAGGGCTGTCGGGAGTTGAATAGCCCCTCACAAACGAGGGGACAATCTCCGCAGGAGCTTGAGCCCCCTCCAACGTGGGAGGAGAGTCACTACCTGCTGTTGGAGAGGGACTAACTACTGGGGGAGGGGGACTACCTGCTGTTGGAGGGGGACTACCTGCTGTTGGAGGGGGACTACCTGCTGTTGGAGGGGGACTAGAGAGAGAGAGAGAGAGAGAGAGGAGATAGAGAGAGAGAGAGGAGAGAGAGAGAGAAGAGAGAGAGATAGAGAGAAGTTAGAGAGAGAGAGAGGAGAGAGATAGAGAGGAGATAGAGAGAGAGTTACAAGGAGTTACAAGGAAAAGAAGTACCTCAAAAGGCTTTGCGGCCAATACCGAGGAGGTACCAATGGCAACGGGTGCCAGGGAAAATTTTGTACACACTCAAACAGTGTGCAAGATTTCGTCTACCCTTTTCTTGAACTGATTCACAGAGGAACTGCTCACAACTTCCGAAGGTAACCTGTTCCATGTGTCACAGATCTTATACGTAAAGTAATTCCCACACACACTAGTCCTAAACCTTTTCAAATCCAACTTCCAACCATTGTTACGAGTTGGGTTATCATTTAAACTAAACATACTTCTAAAATCGACATCGTTGAACCCGCGTAAGAGCTTGAAAACCTCGATCAGTTGACCGCGCAGCCTCCGAGTTTCAAGCGAAAACAAGTTCAGGGCGCGTAACCGTCGATTGTAACCCATATGCCTAACGGAAGGGATTAACTTTGTGGCCCTCCCCTGCACTCGCTCCAGCCTCTCAACATCTTTCCTGAGGGTGGGCGACCAGAACTGCACAGCATACTGCAGGTGCGGCCGAACAAGAGAATTGTACAGTGAGAGCACAATCTCCTTGTTCCGAAACTGAAATTGCCTCCTGATATAACCCAATAGTTTCTGGGCTTTCTTTTCCACCTCTACACACTGTTTCGTAAACTTAAAGTCGCTGCTAATTAGCACACCCAAGTCCTTTTCTAAATCAGTCACCTCGATATTACTACCCAACATCGAGTAGTCCGACTTGGGATTGGCGTAGCCAATGTGCATCACTTCGCATTTACCCAAGTTAAACGGCATTTGCCATTTTTTGGACCACTCTCCTATCCTACCTAGGTCCGCACGCAGTCCCTCGATCGCTTCGGGCGTCCCAACATTAGCCCCAAGCTTGGTGTCATCTGCGAATTTGGCGATCCGACTGACGATGCCACCGTCGATATCATTTATGTAAATGATAAACAACAGTGGCCGCAAAACGGAACCCTGAGGAACCCCACTAGTGACCGAGGCCCAACCCGAACTAGAGAGAGAGAGAGAGAGAGAGAGAGAGTGAGGAGAAAGGAGAGTTACAAGGAGTTACAAGGAAAAGAAGTACCTCAAAAGGCCTTGCGGCCCATACCGAGGAGGTACCAATGGCAACGGGCGCCACGGAAAATTTTCTACACACTCAAATAGTGTGCAAAATTTCGTCTAACCTTTTCTTGAACTGATCCACAGAGGAACTGTTCACAACTTCCGAAGGTAACCTGTTCCATGTGTCACAGATCTTATACGTAACGTAATTCCCACACACACTAGTCCTAAACCGTTTCAAATCCAACTTCCAACCATTGTTGCGAGTTGGGTTATCATTTAAACTAAACATACTTCTAAAATCGACATCGTTGAACGCGTAAGAGCTTGAAAACCTCGATCAGTTGACCGCGCAGCCTCCGAGTTTCAAGCGAAAACAAGTTCAGGGCGCGTAACCGTCGATTGTAGCCCATATGCCTAACGGAAGGGATTAACTTTGTGGCCCTCGCCTGCACTCGCTCCAGCCTCTCAATATCTTTCCTGAGGGTGGGCGACCAGAACTGCACAGCATACTCCAGGTGCGGCCGAACAAGGGAATTGTACAGTGAGAGCACAATCTCCTTGTTCCGAAACTGAAATTGCCTCTGATATAACCCAATAGTTTCTGGGCTTTCTTTTCCACCTCTACACACTGTTTCGTAAACTTAAGGTCGCTGCTAATTAGCACACCCAAGTCCTTTTCTAAATCAGTCACCTCGATATTACTACCCAACATCGAGTAGTCCGACTTGGGATTGGCGTAGCCAATGTGCATCACTTTGCATTTACCCAAGTTAAACGGCATTTGCCATTTTTCGGACCACTCTCCTATCCTACCTAGGTCCGCACGCAGTTCCTCGATCGCTTCGGGCGTCCCAACATTGGCCCCAAGCTTGGTGTCATCAGCGAATTTGGCGATCCGACTGACGATGCCACCGTCGATATCATTTATGTAAATGATAAACAACAGTGGCCCCAAAACGGAACCCTGGAACCCCACTAGTGACCGAGGCCCAACCCGAACTAGCCCCTTTAATTACCACCCTCTGCCGCCTATTCCTCAGCCAGTTTTCAATCCACCTACCTATTTCCCCACCGATACCCAGCGCGCGCACTTTCGCCATTAGCCGGCGGTGAGGTACCTTATCAAAGGCTTTCTGAAAGTCGAGATAAAGTATATCAATCGCCCTACTCTTATCGTACTCACTCAACATGACGTGGAAAAACTCGAGTAAGTTGGTGAGACACGACCTATGCCGTCTAAACCCATGTTGGGAGTCCCCAAGCAGCTTGTAGGAATCCAAATGGTCAACGATCCTATCAGCTATTATCCCTTCTAATAATTTACCTACAACTGAAGTGAGACTAATGGGACGATAGTTCCCTGGACTTTCGTGATCCCCTTAAAGATAGGGGTCACGTTGGCTTCCCTCCAGTCACCAGGCACATGGCCCATCTCCAACGATTTGTTGAAGACTGTAGCCAGGTGGGGAGCCACCTGGTCGCGCACTTCTGGCAACACTCTGGGGAGAAACTGGTCTGGCCCAGGAGCCTTAAACGCGCTCAGTTTGTCTATTCTATCGGCAACGACTGTTGCGGTACATCTAACACTATCCAGTCCAGCACCTTCGTGCCTCACGCCTGGCTCTGGGATGACGCGGGTATCCTCCCTGGTGAACACTCCCGCAAAGTACTCATTAAGCCCATTAGCGATGTCCGCGTCGGAGGTCCGCAGAACGCCGCTTCCATCCTTTAACGGACCTATCATGCTTCTAATGGACTTTCTACTATTAACATAACTGAAGAATTCCTTAGGGTTCCTCTTGCAGAGGCTTGCCACCCGTAGTTCTTTGTTACCTTTCGCTAGCCTAACCTTCCCCTTCAGTTCCCTACACAGTCGGACATACGCTTCAGTGTTCTCGTGGGAACGATTGGCCTTCGTCCTCCTATACGCTACTTTCCTATTTCGGATAGCCGAAGCGATGTCACGATTGAACCACTTAGGCTGCGTTGAAGCAGGGGTGACCGGTTTTGAGGGAATGGCTGCAGACTGCAGCACCATAAACTCGTCCCGGAATGCACTCCACACTCCCTCAACATCGCCGCCAACCTCTAACCCCATCTCTCCTACGCTATCCCTGAGGCTAACAAAGTGTGCCCGCCGTAGATCGAGCTTACTGCCTCTCGAGTTACTACGCTTCACCCGAGGGACGCACACACGGAACCTAATAAGACCGTGATCACTCCCGCTCAATGATTCGTCAACGGTGAGGCCAGTGACGAGGTTGTCTTCGGTCGTGAATACTAAGTCTGGAACGCTTTCGCCTCGTGTAGGCTCGTTGATCCACTGAGTGAGGAAGTTCTCATCAGCAAAGTCAACTAGCCTCCTCCCTTCAGCATCGGCAGTCCTGTTTTCCCACTTTATGCCGCGACAGTTGAAGTCTCCTAAAACTACACACACCCTATCCCCTAGCAGGCTACTGAGTTCGGTGTACAGGGCTGTATCCTCCTCGAGGAGGGGATGCGGAGGTCTGTACACCAAGATTAACCTATAGTTCGTCCCTCCCACGTTCAGATCGAGAAAGAGAGAGAGAGAGAAAGAGAGAGTTACAAGGACAAGAGGAAGCCTCAAAGACCTTTTAGTCCACTCTGGGAGGTTCCTGTTATTAAAAGTTTATTTTTCTTTCAACTATCCTAGCAGTATTAGAAAACTGGATAGAAAAGTAGAAGGCTCTCTCCCCACCCTCCGCTCCCTCCCTGCCAGAGGTAGGTACGGAAAAAGATTGAAGAAAATACCTTGACCCTGGAAAAGTAGCCAAGGAAATTTTACACGAAAGTGGAGAATATATAAATAGCTCTATATTTAGCTTGCTCACAGAGACACCGTGCAAGCGAACTCCTGCAGAGTTTTCTTATGTTTTACTCTTAAACTGAGAGTATTCAGTACTTTGTCTAGCCTATTTTTAAACACATTTACACTTTGACTGGAAACAACCTCTGAGGGAAGTTGGTTCCAGATATTAACTATTTTATAGGAAGAGAAATTTCCGCAGACAGAGGTCCTAAATGTCTTTAGTTCCAGTTTAAACCCCTTATTTCTTGTCGGATTGGCATTAAGTGAGAATAAGTTTCTGTAATTTACCCTGTCTATTCCTTTGAGCATCTTAAAGACTTGAATAAGCTGACCCCGCAAACTTCTCGTCTCTAAGCTAAACAGATTTAGGCGCTCCAATCTCCGTTGGTAGCTTTGCATTCTCATTGAAGGGATCAATTTTGTAGCCCTGGCTTGTACTCTTTCTAACCTTTCTATATCCTTCCTGAGGGATGGAGACCAAAACTGCGCACAGTATTCCAGTTGAGGTCTGACTAGAGAATTATAAAAGACACATTACAGTCTCCTTGTTCCGAAACTGGAACTGTCTTTTAATATAACCTAATAATTTTAAGGACCTCTTTTCGACTTCTGCACAGTGCTTCGACGGTTTCAGATCGTTGCTGATATAGACTCCCAAGTCTATCTCTACATCAGTCTCAGTGAAGTTCCTTTTGAAGAGAGAGTAATCGGTCTTTGGGTTTTTATAACCTATGTGCATTACCTTACATTTGTCCAAGTTGAATGGCATCTGCCAAGTATCAGACCATTCGCCCAACCTGTCAAGATCATTCTGAAGCGTTCTTACGCCCTCCTCAGTACCTACACTACTTCCTAATTTCGTATCGTCTGCAAATTTTGAGATTGCACTTAGAAACACGACGTCTATATCGTTAATATAGATGATAAAAAGTAAAGGACCCAGAACGGAACCCTGTGGGACACCACTGGTGACGGGCGCTCACTCCGAAGCCACTCCATTTATTACCACTCTCCTTTCTATCTTTTAACTAATCCTCAATCCAGTTGGAAACGAGCCCGGTGATTCCTAGTCCTTTGACTTTAGCTATCAATCTAGCGTGAGGGACTTTGTGAAAGGCTTTTTGAAAGTCAAGATACACTATATCTATTGCCCTACTTGCATCGTACAGTGTATGCATATTATGGAAAAACTCTAACAGGTTTGTCAGACAGGATCTATGTCGCCTAAATCCATGTTGAGAATAAAAAATTAGATTGTTAGATTCAAGGTGATACACAATACGTTTTGTAATGATGGATTCCAACAGTTTGCCGACAACTGATGTTAAACTGATCGGGCGATAATTACAAGGATTTTCCCTATCACCCTTTTTAAAGATAGGTGTTACATTTGCTAACTTCCAGTCTGTTGGAACTTTCCCTAACTCGATTGATTGTTTGAATATGGTTACTAAGTCGTCAACAACATTGTGGCTAACCTCTTTTAATACCCTTGGAAGAAATAAGTCGGGGTCAGGTGATTTGTATTTGTTCATCTTATCAATTAATTGCTGTACCTCATTTCTCGTAAAACTTATGGTCTCTACGGGCTGGTCACCGTCATATGTAATCCGAGGACTTGGCACTTCTATTGTGTCTTCCTCCGTGAAGACTGTAATGAAGAACTCGTTTAACGTATTAGCTATATCTTTATCACCGAATTTCAGTACGCCATTTCTATCTTTTAAGGGGCCTACAGAATTTTTAATTGGCTTTCTGCTATTAACATGGGCAAAAAATTCTTTAGGGTTAACTTTACAGAGTGAGGCAACTCTAGCTTCTTCATCACGTTTGGCTGATCTAATTAAGGACTTAACCCTCCTACGTAGGGTTATATAGTTTTCTGAATTAGTGTGGTTGAAATGCGACTTAAGTAGTTTGTAGGCTCTATTTCTTCCCGTAATAGCCCTCCTAATTTCGTTGTTAAACCATTTCGGTGACTTTGTTGACAAGGAAACCATTTTAGTGGGTATAAAAGTGTTCTGTAATATTCTAAATTGATCCCTATATGAGCTCCATATGAGGTCTAGTTTATTATTACCCCTAGTAGGCCCGTCAACCCATTGACTTAATAAGCTATCATCGGCAAATTCCAACAGTCTTGAGCCCTCAGCATCAGCTGTTTTGTTTTCCCAATTTACATTACCACAATTAAAATCACCAAAAATCACACTGATCTTATTATTCACTATTCTGCTTAATTTGTTATACAAGTTTATATCCTTATCAACGGGGTAGTGAGGTGGTCTATATACTAGAAGTAGCTGCACTACTTTATTATTTAGGTTTAGATCAATTCCCAACATTTCATGAGCAGATACGATATTACTGTTTACCGGGTGCAGGGAGTCCCGAGCATACAAAGGTACACCGCAGCCTTCCCTTCCATTCCTATCTTTGTGAAACATTTTGTAACCTACCATTTCAAATTCTCCTACAAAATCCATTGATTCAGAATGAATCCAGGATTCCGTTATTCCGATGATATCAAAGTTCTCAGTTTTGACAAGTGCTATAAATTCCATTAGTTTGTTTCTAATTGACCTAGCATTGAAGAGCACAGTTTTGAGTGATTTTAAATTGTGGTTTTTCCTAACTGGCCTGAGTCGTTTCCCGACGCAGTTGAACTAACTACTGGGGGAGGGGGACTAACTACTGGGGGAGGGGGTCTACCTGCTGTTGGAGGGGGACTACCTGCTGGGGGAGGGGGACTACCTGCTGTTGGAGGGGGACTACCTGCTGTTGGAGGGGGACTACCTGCTGGGGGAGGGGGACTAACTGCTGGGGGAGGGGGACTAACTGCTGGGGGAGTAGGTTTAACTGTTTGGGGAGCAGGATCAATTGCTTGTTTGGGGGGTCCTAGTTTAAAAAGATTATATGACGCGTTCGGTGGAGAAGGGGCGAACGCCACAAAATTCGAAAAATGAGTTTTTTGTCGTATAATTATCCTTTAAAACCTTTGCTTTACCTATGCAAAAAATTAGATGTTAGTCTGCACTCTTTCATGGTAAAATTTAGGTTTTAATGTATCTCAGAGAAATTCACTCCGCATCATTGCTTCACATTGAACATATCTATCTACTTTCTGGTCACTCGACAATGCCCTGTGATGTTCAATTTGGCCAAATTGAACAAAATATAAAAAATAATTACAGCAATATTATTTACACCAAAAAAGATTATGTTACGGCCGTTTCGCAGCGCTTCCTAGTTGTAGAAATGAAACAGGCTGATTTTCTCGATTTTGACGTCCTAAAAACGTGCATTGTCATTAGAAAATCAACAACTACTAAATTTACAGATGCAAGAAAGTTAATATTTGACTTTCAACACAAAGAAGGCTACGTAATATCTACTGCATACCGCACAACCCCAGATAATAGCCATCCCGTCAGACTGCAGAAAAAGAAAAAATTCTACAGTGTCAGTTTATTCAATCTAGCCCAGCAGACACTGCAACCAAAGTATTCCCAATTGCTGCCAATAACTAAGGAAAAAATAAAAGATCTCAAAGAATTATCAGACCTAATGCCTGCAACTGCAGTGAACTATTATACAAGATTGTTAAAGGAACTGGAAGAAACCGAAACAGTTGAAGCAGGTAATACAACATTCGACGAAGAGGACCAAATAATGGATTACACCAGTTAACATCAGAAGCTATTAATAAATAATATCGTAAAATTTCTTGGCGTTTTATTATATCGACATATTACACAACAATATTTTACTCAAATATGTGTTCAAATTCATACATTTCAATAAACCGGAAAAATACAAAGGTTTAAAGTTTACAAACTTTAACTGCATTTTGTGGCATAATTCGTAAAAGTTGCGTTCGCCCCTTCTCCACCGAACGCGTCATATAAATTAATGTTCAGTAAATCACCATACTTCTTTTTCCCCTTCTGGTTAAAATGTATCCCGTCCGAACCAAATATTCCCCATTTCCGTAGAATGTAGGCCAAAAATCGACAAAGTTTAGGCCTTTTTCATCACACATGCGTTTAACTCTTTTATTTATGCTAATGGCTTTACTTAGAGTATAGTCACTAGCACGCATTCGAGGGAGAATTCCTACGACCATACCCATGTCTGTCCTATCCCTAACCTTGTCAGTTAGGTTCTTGAATTCTTTTATAATGGGCTCTGTCTGCCCTCCTGTCCCTCCCAGAAAAACGTCATTGCCACCAACATGGACAATGATAGGGCAACTCTTATTCTTGATATTAATTTTGCCTAATTCCCTATTAATTATCTGGCTTGTGGCACCCGGAAAACATCGGAGTTTTCTCTTGGTCGCCCGTCTTGCTCCGAAAAAGTCCCCTTGGTTCCTTACCATAGAATCCCCAATTAAAAAGGATTCATCCTCCTCATCAGCAAGTAAGTGAAACTTATTTTTGACGGTAATGGGTTCCAAATCCTTATGTTTTGGTTTTGGTTTGGAGGGTCTCTTATTTTTGACCAATTTGAATTCTTGTTCCTCCGTTCTATTTTCCGGAATAGTCACCTTGTTTTCCAAGCGTGCCACGCTTTGTTCTAGATGCTTAATCTTACAGTTTAAATCTGCTGGTGTGTTTTTAGTTTGATCTTGTCCACTGGGTTGGATTTCCAGTGCGACGACCCTACCTTCAAGCTTTTTTACTAATTCCTTTGGCTCTTTAACTTCCTTTTCGTGGTTGTCTCTAAGTTTACAAAACAAACATACACTAAGGGATGTGATATCGCTGATACTACCTTCAGGGAAGTCAACGCACCAATGATTAACTTTACATTTAAAGCATTCTGCTTTCAATTTAGCTGGCCCTGCCATATTTTCTCTTTTTTTTTTTCCTGAATACTCTGAATAAGATAAAGCGTTCTAGCAATGAAAACTATCAAAAACGTTCTGACCAGTATATAAAAAAGGGGCGGGGGGTGAATTCATCCCGCGCGTAGACGCATCCACCTACTTACAAATGACGTTCATCCCTTCCAGAAGACTACACCTCTCGCTGCTGCCGCACCGACCAAAGGTCTCCACAGGGCCGGACAATCCCAAACGTGTCGCAGCTACCAACTGACAAACACTCGCGACGCAGGCAGGCATCACGGATTTCCCGCCAGGAGCGACAGCGAGATGCAGCCCCTTACTAAGTCTTGCTAGTCACTCACAAGCGGCCAGACTCTTAGAATCCAGTGTTCAAGGGATATCCCACCAGACCCAGATTCTACGCCCGAGACTTTACGCTGGCCTGGCAGCCAGCTGGGCAGTAAAGCTCTCTCACCTCAGAGCAGTACAGCCAAGCACCATCAATTGGTCACCAAAGAACGGTCGCAGGGGGCTGGTCAGGTCAGGCCATTACGCGTTAGGAATGGGCTTAACGGGGCACTAGCCACACTCCATTCATCGCGCCCCTACGCCTGGGACCCCTCCATCCCAGTCTCTCACAACCTACGAGCGTTAAATGGTGTTATTTATAGAGGTTCCAAAGCCTCTTTTCCCACGCATGAGGTAGCAGTAGGGTCCTAATAGTAAAAGAAGAGAAAAATACTTAATACTAAAAGAAAAGTTTTTTTTTTTTTTTTTGTCAGTCAGAGAGAGAGATACAGAGAGAGAGAGATAAAGAGAAAGAGATAAAGAGAAAGAGATAAAGAGAGAGTGATAAAGAGAGATAAAGAGAGAGAGATAAAGAGAGATAAAGAGAGAGAGAAAGAGAGAGAGATAAACAGAGAGAAAAAGAGAGAGAGAAAAAGAGAGAGAGAAAGAGAGAGAGATAAACAGAGAGAAAAAGAGAGAGAGATAAAGAGAGAGTTACAAGGAGTTACAAGGACAAGAGGAAGCTTCAAAGACCTTTCGGTCCACTCTGGGAGTAGGGCGGGTCGTACTCAGGTGACAACATGAATCTGAAGGAAATCCTACCATCAGGGGTGTCTAAATTATGTGTTTTTACATGGGGAATTCAAATATGAGCTTCTATTTTCGATAGGATAACTCTAACCTACATCATTTTGTATTTCTAAATTGCCAATTTTACCCTTTTGAACCCCTTTATAATATATTAAAAGATATAAGGTAAATCATTTATATTGACAAGGCCAAATCAACTTTACATATATTTATTAATACGTGAACTGCATGTATATCACTGGATATAATTACAAAGATCATTCTCCTGACATCTTGAACTTTGCCAGGTTGCACAAATCCTGCTTTGACTCAGACTTGGACATCAGCTTCCTGCTGGTCTCCTGAGCCCTGATCCCTCCATCCCTCTTTTCCTGTGAGAAGTACTTAGCAGAAGCCTCAGTCACCATTTTAACAACCCTCTCAATGCTTTGTGTGTGGCAAGGCCAGTTGCGCACCTCCATGGGGGTGTTGATGAAGTTTTTCACCTCTGAGGTGCTTAGAGAGCAGGTGAGAGGTGGCTCTGACACACCTTCTGACCAGCTGATCAAGTCGCCGATGCTGGAAGCATCACAATTGATGTCAGGTGTCCTTCTGCTCCTAACAGAGGAGTCCCCCAGCTGAGTGTCCGGGTCCCCCTCTCCCCTGATGGCCAGGATTCTCTCCACCCCTTCAATCCTCTCCTTCTGATCCTCAGAGCAGAGTAGTGTTTGGAGGATGACTTCACTGTGGGCATACCAAGCAGATCTTCTCACAGTTGGCATCACAATATCCAGCACCTCCTTTCTCTGGGACTTGAGGCAGTCCAGCTGAAAGAGGATGTGCCTAGGCCCTTCGATCCAGGAGTGCTTGACCTTCACGTTGAACCAACATGGGTAATACACTCCAATGATGAATTCCACAATGAATTTCAGAATCTTCAGGTTCTTTCCTTTAAGTCCGTGCTTTGACACCCAGAGCCTGAGAAGTCTGTTCGCTGTGGTGAGCCAGCGGCTGTGGTTTACTGGTCCTATCTCTAACAGAGCCAGCCCTGCAGGAAGTACTCCATCCCTGACTGCACAGACAATTTTATAGCCATAGTATTGATCAGTTGAGAGATCTACAGATCTACAGAAGCTAAGGCTAACAAAGACCCTAAGATCCACTCTAAGGCTAGCCCGAGAGAAAGGAAAGAGTAGGGGGTTAAGAGAAGAGAAGAGAATAAGGGGTTAAGTAAGGAGCAACACCTATCACTCGTGGGTTAACATTCATTCAGAAAAAGAGGAAAAGTGTCTCACCATCATCATCCGCCGGCCACTGCCGACAAGTCAGAAAAATAGTCGGAGAGAATAGGAGAGGGGTGAAAGATGAAAAGAAGTAAAATAAGAACGCTTACAAACCATGCAAACACAGTCTTAACTCACTGTTATACCATGCAAACTACAAACATGCAAGAAAAGAGTTAGAGACATGCAAAGTAAGGAGGATAAGAAAAAAAAAAAAAAAATAGGTAAAGTTAAACAAAAAGTGGGTTAGTTTACGCTATGAGCTACATCTACATTCGTGTTAGTCTAATTTTTTTTTTTTTTTAATAATTTTATTGCTGGCATCACACGCTGGCATGTCACAAGCTGGCATTCATCGTCAACAGACTCATCCTCGAGCACCACCACCAGAGCTTCTGTTGCTAACTTTGTTGTTTTTTTAAATTAAACAACGTTAATACCTTTAAAATGTCTGTCAAGACGGTTCTTAAACATATTAACGCTGGTAGAATGAACGACTGACGCGGGAAGATTATTCCATTTATCAATTACTTTAAACGTAAAGAAGTTTTTAGCGATATTAGTAATGAAACGTCTGCCACGCAACTTGAATCCGTTATTGCGAGTATTACTATTATCGAAAGTGAACAATTTATCAAAATTTACGTTATCGATGTTATTAACGATTTTGAAAACTTCAATAAGCTCCCCCCTTAATCTCCTAGTTTCGAGTGAATACAAGTCTAACTCTTTAATCCTATCTTCATAAGGCTTATTGCGCAATGACGGAATAAGTTTCGTGGCACGACGCTGAACCCTTTCTAACCTATCAATATCCTCACGCACACCAACCAGACCAGCTTTCTCCCCAGGTGCAGCTCCAGCTTCCGCATTACTCCAGCTTTCACACCAGTGTTGACATTTGTTGTCTCCTCCAATGGCCAACAAGGTCTTATCATAACCCCTCTCTTTCAGCCAGGCAAACAGGACCTTAGCAATCTTCTCCGCATGTGACTCCTCTTTAGTTGCTTTCTCTGGGGTAAAGTGGAACAGATAGTAGCTGCCAGGCTCACTAACAACACTATAGTGTTCTTCCTTGATCTTTGCGGGAAAAGATTGGTCACTGCCCTCAGCTTCCATCATCACATTGGTCAGGTCAATCCGCCCATCAAAGAGGATGCAAGAGATCCCCCCCCCTCCTCCCTGCACTTCTTCTCGAACTGTTCCCCCAGCTCTCATCAACTTCTCCTGTGCTCTCTTGACCTTGCTCTTATCAATCACTTTACTTGTATTGTCTTCTGTGATGATTCCTGCGTCAATCAGAGCTGCTGTTGCTATCGCTGCAGTTGGCCTCAGCCCTATGCCATACCTTACACTAGCAAGGGCAATGTTTTGAATCTCATCATAGTTTTTCTGTACCTTTGCCGAAGCTGCTGGCTCAGGGTCAGTTTGAGGGAAGAGCTCAACTTCAGGAACAAACTCATCTTCATCACCACTTCTCTCCATTTCCAGATCCTCATCACCATCTGCCAAAAATCTCTTAACATCCTTCCTGGCTGCCTTCTCTGCTACTGCAGCACTTTCCTCCTTGCTCCTTCTCCTTTTCTCTGCCTTCCATTCCATCCACTGCCTTTTCAATGTCCTCACCTGTCTCTTGTGCTCTGGTAGATCAGGACCCCCTATTTGGTGGGGTCCCTTACTTCCAACCTTCTCTTTCTGTCCCTTGATGTAGGCAAGATCTTTCACAGGAATCTTTTTCTCTCTGCTGCAGGAACAGTTAATGTGGGCTTGGATAACACAGCCCTCACAGCCTCCCCCCTCACAACTGGTAATTTGACACTTGCAAGTCAAAATATCAAGGAACTTGTCTAACTTGACAATGAACCTCTCTTTGGCATCAAGTTTACCCTTCCCAAGAGAAAACTTCACTGCCTGATTCCAGACCTCCTTGAGCTTGGACATGATGGTCACTTTTTCATTGATAACAGGTGGCTTGAAAAGAGCATTAGCTTTGCTCCACTGACAAATCAGACCAGGGTAGATGTCACTCACCAGCTTGTCCACTGGGTAGTTCCTCCTGTCATCTTCACTTTGCTTCCTCAAGTAGATGCCATACCTCAGGATATCCCTCACAGTTGGCAGTTCAGACACCAACAGCTCTCGGCCAGTGCCAACAAGATTACTCAGATGAGAACTTGATTTCGTCCTTGTTCTGACTTGAGCCATTTTCTTAATGAGTTCACACTGAAATAAAAACAATAATACAACAGTTAAGTATCCACTACAGACAGGTATTAACTCTTTTCAGCGAAAAATTCTTGGTTAAAAAAAGAGCTGAAATGGGCAAGAACAAATTTATCTGCAAATGCTAAACACATTATGCTTTTTTGGTTTCAAAATGTTATAAAATGCTAATTTATCTGTTGTCTGTAATGCAAATAATTTGTTCATGTACTCTAAAAAAACTAAAGAAACACATCCTAAAAATATTCTTTAGAACATTGAAATAGGCCTCATACTGCTCAGTTGTACTAAAAATGAACCACCTAATTTTAGCTCAAATCAAAGTTGTTAATTAAATTTTGCTCAATGTATCACTATAATATGCGTAGAAATAGCTTTTTCTAAAACATAACAGAATAATACTCACATGTGAACAGTAACAAAAAAAATATCAGTAGATAATCACTAAATCTATCCCCTCACTGCAAGCCGAGGTGGTAAAATAGCTTCATAAATCATGAGTCACTTCAAATATTTCACAAAACGTTTTAGAATGTTCTGAAACGTTACATTCTAGCCTCTGAGAAAGGTGGCTCAGAAAATGGCCATATGCGCGCCAGAAAACCGTCAAAATATTTCATATACCAAACTGTATGATAATTACAATTAAGTGGAATGGCACACCTTTTTATTTGAGTATTTAAATATTATTATTATTATTATATGAATTACATTATATATGTTTATATGAATTAGTTAGAACAATGCTCTATGAGAGATAACGTGAGCAGCCATGATAGAAAACGTGAGAAGACATATTCTGGGGTAACTACAATAGTAAAATAATCAACAATTTAATAATAATCAACTGCAAAATGATGTAGGTTAGGGTTATCAGAATTAAATATTTTCTTCAGAATTGTGTTCTATACACCAAAATATGTCATTTGAACACCCCTCTCCATTGATTTAAAAAAAATGCATAGTATGACCCGCCCTACTCTGGGAGGTTCCTGTTATTAAAAGTTTATTTTTCTTTCAACTATCCTAGCAGTAGTAGAAAACTGGATAGAAAAGTAGAAGGCTCTCTCCCCACCCTCCGCTCCCTCCCTGCCAGAGGCAGGTACAGAAAAAGGTTGAAGAAAATACCTTGAACCTGGAAGAGTAGCCAAGGAAATTTTACAGGAAAGTGGAGAATATATAAATAGCTCTATATTTAGCTTGCTCACAGAGTCACCGTGCAAGCGAACTCCTGCAGAGTTTTCTTATGTTTTAATCTATGAGAGAGAAAGAGGAGAGAGAGAAAGAGGAGAGAGAGAAAGAAGAGAGAGAGAAAGAAGAGAGAGAGAAAGAGGAGAGAGAGAAAGAGAAGACTGTTACAAGGAGTTACAAGGAAAAGAAGCACCTCAAAAGGCCCTGCGGCCCATACCGAGGAGGTACCAATGGCAACGGGTGCCACGGAAAATTTAGTACACACTCAAATAGTGTGCAAGATTTGGTCTAACCTTTTCTTGAACTGATCCACAGAGGAACTGTTCACAACTTCCGAAGGTAACCTGTTCCATGTGTCACAGATCTTATACGTAAAGTAATTCCCACACACACTAGTCCTAAACCGTTTCAAATCCAACTTCCAACCACTGTTGCGAGTTGGGTTATCATTTAAACTAAACATACTTCTAAAATCGACATCGTTCAACCAGCGTGAGAGCTTGAAAACCTCGATCAGTTGACCGCGCAGCCTCCGAGTTTCAAGCGAAAACAAGTTCAGGGCGCGTAACCGTCGATTGTAGCCCATATGCCTAACGGAAGGGATTAACTTTGTGGCCCTCGCCTGCTCTCGCTCCAGCCTCTCAATATCTTTCCTGAGGGCGGGCGACCAGAACTGCACAGCATACTCCAGGTGCGGCCGAACAAGGGAATTCTACAGTGAGAGCACAATCTCCTTGTTCCGAAACTGAAATTGCCTCCTGATATAACCCAATAGTTTCTGGGCTTTCTTTTCCACCTCTACAAACTGTTTCGTAAACTTAAGGTCGCTGCTAATTAGCACACCCAAGTCCTTTTCTAAATCAGTCACCTCGATATTACTACCCAACATCGAGTAGTCCGACTTGGGATTGGCGTAGCTAATGTGCATCACTTTGCATTTACCCAAGTTAAACGGCATTTGCCATTTTTCGGACCACTCTCCTATCCTACCTAGGAAAAGAAAGAGAGATAAAGAGAGAGAGATAAAGAGAGAGAGATAAAGAGAGAGTTACAAGGAGTTACAAGGAAAAGAAAGAGAGAAAGAGAGAAAGAGAGAGAACGAGAGAGAAAGAGAGAGAAAGAGAGAGAGAGAGAAAGAGAAAGAGAGAGAAAGAGAGAGAAGAGAGAGAGACGAAGAGATAGAGAGAAAAGAGATAAAGAGAGAGAGAGAAAGAGAGAGAGAGACGAAGAGATAGAGAGAGAAAGAGATAAAGAGAGAGAGAGAAAGAGAGAGAGATAAAGAGAGTTACAAGGAATTACAAGGAAAAGAAGTACCTCAAAAGGCCTTGCGGCCCATACCGAGGAGGTACCAATGGCAGTGTGTGCCAGGGAAAATTTTCTACACACTCAAATAGTGTGCAAGATTTGGTCTAACCTTTTCTTGAACTGATCCACAGAGGAACTGTTCACAACTTCTGAAGATAACCTGTTCCACGTGTCACAGATCTTATACGTAAAGTAATTCCCAAACACACTAGTCCTAAACCGTTTCAAATCCAACTTCCAACCATTGTTGCGAGTTGGGTTATCATTTAAACTAAACATACTTCTAAAATCGACATCGTTGAACCCGCGTAAGAGCCTGAAAACCTCGATCAGTGGCCCGCGCAGCCTCCGAGTTTCCAGCGAAAACAAGTTCAGGGCGCGTAACCGTCGATTGTAGCCCATATGCCTAACGGAAGGGATTAACATTGTGGCCCTCACCTGCACTCGCTCCAGCTTCTCAATATCTTTCCTGAGGGTGGGCGACCAGAACTGCACAGCATACTCCAGGTGCGGCCGAACAAAGGAATTGTACAGTGAGAGCACAATCTCCTTGTTCCGAAACTGAAATTGCCTCCTGATATAACCCAATAGTTTCTGGGCTTTCTTTTCCACCTCTACACACTGTTTCGTAAACTTAAGGTCGCTGCTAATTAGCACACCCAAGTGCTTTTCTAAATCAGTCACCTCGATATTACTACCCAACATCGAGTAGTCCGACTTGGGATTGGCGTAGCCAATGTGCATCACTTTGCATTTACCCAAGTTAAACGGCATTTGCCATTTTTCGGACTACTCTCCTATCCTACCTAGGTCCACATGCAGTTCCTCGATCGCTTCGGTCGTCCCAACATTGGCCCCAAGCTTGGTGTCATCAGCGAATTTGGCGATCCGACTGACGATGCCACCGTCGATATCATTTATGTAAATGATAAACAACAGTGGCCCAAAAACGGAACCTTGAGGAACCCCAATAGTGACCGAGGCCCAACCCGAACTAGCCCCTTTAATTAACACTTTCTGCCGCCTATTCCTCAGCCAGTTTTCAATCCACCTACCTATTTCCCCACCGATACCCAGCGCGCGCACTTTCGCCATTAGCCGGCGGTGATGTACCTTATCAAAGGCTTTCTGAAAGTCGAGATAAAGTATATCAATCGCCCTACTCTTATCGTACTCACTCAACATGACGTGGAAAAACTCGAGCAACTTGGTGAGACACGACCTATGCTGTCTAACCCCATGTTGGGAGTCCCCAAGCAGCTTGTAGGAATCCAAATGGTCAACGATCCTATCAGCTATTATCCCTTCTAATAATTTACCTACAACTGAAGTGAGACTAATGGGACGATAGTTCCCTGGACTTTCGTGATCCCCTTTCTTAAAGATAGGGGTCACGTTGGCTTCCCTCCAGTCACCAGGCACCTGGCCCATCTCCAACGATTTGTTGAAGACTGTAGCCAGGTGGGGAGCCACCTGGTCGCGCACTTCTCGCAACACTCTGGGGAGAAACTGGTCTGGCCCAGGAGCCTTAAACACGCTCAGTTTGTCTATTCTATCAGCAACGACTGCCGCGATACATCTAACACTATCCAGGCCAGCACCTTCGTGCCTCACGCCTGGCTCGGGGATGACGCGGGTATCCTCCCTGTGAACACTCCCGCAAAGTACTCATTAAGCACATTAGCGATGTCCGCGTCGGAGGTCTAATGGGCTTTCTACTATTAACATAACTGAAGAATTCCTTAGGGTTCCCCTTGCAGAGGCTTGCCACCCGTAGTTCTTCGTTACGTTTCGCTAGCCTAACCTTCGCCTTCACCGTCCTACACAGGCGGATATACGCTTCAGCGTTCTCGTGGGAACGATTGGCCTTCGCCCTCATATACGCTACTTTCCTATTTTGGATAGCCGAAGCGATGTCACGATTGAACCACTTAGGCTGCGTTGAAGCAGGGGTGACCGGTTTTGAGGGTATGGCAGCAGACTGCAGCACCATAAACTCGTCCCGGAATGCACTCCACACTCCCTCAACATCGCCGCCAACCTCTAACCCCATCTCTCCTACGCTATCCCTGAGGCTAACAAAGTTCGCCCGCCGGAGATCGAGCTTACTGCCTTTCGATTTACTACGCTTCACCCGAGGGACGCACACAGAACCTAAAAAGACCGTGATCACTCCAGCCCAATGATTCGTCAACGGTGAGGCCAGTGACGAGGTTGTCTTCGGTCGTGTACTAAGTCTAGAACGGTTTCGCCTCGTGTAGGCTCGTTGACCCACTGAGTGAGGAAGTTCTCATCAGCAAAGTCAACTAGCCTCCTCCCTTCAGCATCTGCAGTCCTGTTTTCCCACTTTATGCCGCGACAGTTGAAGTCTCCTAAAACTACACACACCCTATCCCCTATCAGGCTACTGAGTTCGGTGTACAGCGCTGTATCCTCCTCGAGGAGGAGATGCGGGGGTCTGTACACCAAGATTAACCTATAGTTCGTCCCTTCCACGTTCAGATCGACGCCAAGCAGCTCTCGTTCCGACCGGAACTGGCAGTCAACCCGACTCAACGTGTCTCTGACGTATATTAGTACCCCCCCCCCTCTCCCCACGGGTGCGGTCTTTGCGAAACATTCTATACCCGGGAATTTCGAACTCCCCAACGTAGTCCCTACGATCACTATGAATCCAGGACTCGGTGATAGCAACGATATCCTTGTATTCTGATGCTAAGAGCGCCCGTAGCTCGCAAAACTTGTTCCTGATCGACCTAGTATTAAAAAGCATTGCACGGAGGGATCCTTCCCTATTCTGACCGCCCCCTAGCACGACCCGTTTCCCGAGCAGCCAGGGCTGTCGGGAGTTGAAGAGCCCCTCACTAACGAGGGGACAATCTCTGCAGGAGCCTGAGCCCCCTCCAACGTGGAAGGAGAGTCACTACCTGCTGTTGGAGGGGGACTAACTACTGGGGGAGGGGGACTACCTGCTGGGGGAGGGGGATTACCTGCTGTTGGAGGGGAACTAACTGCTGGTGGAGGGGGACTAACTGCTGGGGGAGGTGCTAACTGCTTGGGGAGTAGGTTTTAACTGTTTGGGGAGCAGGATCAATTGCTGTTTGGTGGGTCGTAGTTTAAAAGATTATACAAATTAATGTTCAGTAAATCACCACATTCTTTTTCCCCTTCTGATTAAAATGTATCCCGTCCGAACCAAAGTATTCCCCATTTCGTAGAATGTAGGC
>JAJOZX010004977.1:265000-361877 GCA_023014485.1 Bathynomus jamesi | reverse complement strand
ACCTTCTGGGGAACTTTGTGGAACTTTTGATCCTGGATAAGCATGATAAGTTGTTATATGCTGGAGTTAGAGAAGTGATAATAGAGATCAGACAGCAGTTTTGGATTCCCAAAATGAGACAAGTAGTAAAAGAGGCCTTGCATAGATGTGTGGTTTACAAGCGTTGGAGTGCAAAGCCTTATCATGAAAAGGTGGCTCTACTTCCAAGAGAGCGGTGTGTCTATGCTGCCCCATTTTATGTATTTGGAGTAGACTTTGCGGTCCCGTCTATGTGTATGAGCAAGGGGAGTCCAACAAAGGTTATATATTGTAGTGCCTTGCACCACAGGATTATCTTTTATTAATGAAAATTGCCAAAAATTGGCACGAATGAAATATTTTAAATCTAAATAAATAAATAAAATTAAATGTCCAGTTAAACATGTCCAGTGATTAATTTTAATTCTTAAGCATCCAGTGAATAGAAACTTAAATAAAAATTAAAGTGCAATTATTAAAGAAGTTCAAAGCAAATATAGAAATATATTTTGTGCCTTTTAAACAATGTAAATTTTGAGGCATGGTGTGACTAGATTTGAGTTTGCTTTTAGGGATTCTTTTGGCTTGTTGGTAAAATCGTTGAGCGAAAAAAATGTATTGGCAACGACAACACAAGGGACGCCAAGTTTTCTACATTTTATATACAATCAAAAAGCACGGCGTCAGCAAGCAAAATTTTCTTCGCGGTATGTTTTTTGTTCATAATGTTTATTATTTTTCACTAATGCAATACCGCATACTGTGGACATTAACAAGCCTTATACTTAGGCTGACCATATTTCCTTGAGACAAAAACGGGACATTAGGATGGCAAAAAAGGGACGGGGGTTATGTAATATTCTGTATTCATGAAAAAGTAAGTACATAAACATATTGAGCTTACAATTATTCTTCAGTGACAGAACCCATACAGAACCCATAAAAAAAACGGTACTGTCCCGTTCAAAACGGTACGTATGGTCAGCCTACTTATACTGTTTGTGATCAGTACTGAAAGATTCATACTTTAAATTATCTTAGACTAAGCTAGGCCTATCTATGCAAAAGCCAAATTGTAAATTACTCTAGCCTAGCTGAGGCCTACCGTAGCCTTTGTTTTAGATAATTAACCTCAGCCTACTATACTGAAGAGGCATAGGCCTGCCCATTAATTTTCTTACTATACTTTACAAGCCTATTATGTTTCATGTTATTTTCTTAGCAGATGGCCTACTAATCATTTGTGGCCTACATACTTTCTTAGATAGTTTTCCTGTTCAACTTAGCACAATCCCATAATGAGGATTAACTGTAATTTATCATCCACAGGTTACTGGGCCTATATAGCATATATATTTTAATTATCAATTTTTGTCATTTTTATTATGTATCATTTTTTTTCCTGGAATATCACTTACAGTATTCTTGTCTGTCTCTTTGCAGACGAGGTTGTCATTGTGGCTATTAGTATTGGTCACATATTAGTATTAGTCGCAGATTATTAGTTACAGATTCTTATATATTAGCTAAACAGTACCATTATTTAATTTCACATTTATATATCACAACCCGAGTTGTTACGGGTAAAAATCATCTTTGCATTTTCAAATAATTGTTGCACATAGTTTATTAATTGTTGTCAATAAAATACAAAATTCATATCGACAATTTTTATAATCCTTCCTTCCTTTTTTTTATTAAAATTATTTTTGCGCCTCAGTGCCGGATGCCAATCCAGTATTTGGGCGCTGGTGACCCTGGCATTTAATTAATTATCTACGTAAAGGTCTATAATAAATTTGACCCTTACAATATGTCTTTTCACATGTGCTACCACCAGAGCAATCCATTTGGAATTGGTAAGCAACTTGAGTAGTGATGCATTTCTTTTGGCCTTTAAAAGCTTTGTGAACAGAAAGGGTTTCCCAAATAAAATCATATCGGATAATGCAAAAACCTTCAAAAAGGCTGCAAAGGAACTCCAAGAAGTTTGGTTCTTGCTAAAAGAGGAGGGATTCCAATCCTACTTTTCACACCATAGGGTACAGTGGAAGTTTACTGTTGAGAGAGCACTATGGTGGGGAGGATTTTGGGAAAGGCTACTGAGAAATGTAAAGTGTCCATTAAAGAAACTTTTGGCTAATGCTCATTTGAGCAAAGAAGAATTCTGCACTGTTTTGTGTGAAGTAGAAGCAATGGTGAATAGTAGGCCTCTCAACCTTATTTTATAACAGTATGCAGGATGCAGAGCTATTGATACTAAATCATTTTCTTTGTGGTAAACGATTAACATTAAGCCCCAGTTTGCCAGAAGACTTACAGCCTATCCACAGCAGTCAAGAAGAGTTAACCAGAAGGTTCAAGTACCTTGAAGAGCTACAAGATCAGTTATGGAAGAGGTGGTAGATGGACTATTTGCCAGACCTCAATTATTACCCATCAGGCAATGTAAAGGGCTCCAATACAAATTGTATCAAGGTGGGAGAAGTGGTAATGATTAGGAATGAAAGACCAAGGCAATGCTGGAAGTCTTGGCATAACTGAAGAGTTGTTTTGTTGACAAAGACAATTTAGTTAGGTCTGCACTGGTAAAGACTTCAGGAGGAAAATTAAAGAGATCTATACAAAAAATTTATGCTTTAGAAATCAGCAAAAACACGGATAGTCAAGAAGAAGCATTTGAGTTACAGCCTCGTGGAGAAGGCTTGGCTAAACTTGCAGAAAGTAATGAAGTAATGACAACAATGCCTCTTCGGTGGGGAGTGTTATAAAATCTAGACGAGGAAGAGCCATTGTTGTCCCAAGGCGATATGATGACTAAGCTGATTGATGCAGCATTGCTTGTATATATTAAGTTAAGGTGTATATATATATCCATCTCATAATTGTGAGGTTCGTGAAAAATTCACTTAATTTAGAGCTAGCATTTATGGGCTCTTGTGGCATCATTGTTTGGGCCTCTTGTGGCGTCATTTTTTTGGAGCACTGGCGCACCCTTTCTACTCGTTTGTTGAATGCGGCGTTTACAGGTTCATGGTCTTATAGAGAGCTCTCTTGTAATTGTTAGAAAATCTAGAAGAGGAAGAACCAATGTTGTCCCAAGGCGATATGATGACTAAGCTGATTGATGCAGCATTGCTTGTATATATTAAGTTAAGGTGTGTATATATATCCATCTCATAATTGTAAGGTTAGTGAAAAATTCACTTAATTTAGAGCTAGCATTTTTGGGCTCTTGTGGCATCATTTTTTGGGGCGCTGCGCGTCTTTTCTACTCGTTTGTGGAATGCCGTACTTACAGGGTGTGGTCTTATAGAGAGCTCTCTTGCAATTCAGTTTGGTTGTTTAGATACAAGATTGTTGCATCGTGCAATAGTGCAGGTTGTGTTGTTGTTGCAAGGTTTAGAAAGAAGACCATAAATCTACAGATCTACAGAAGCTAAGGCTAACAAAGACCCTAAGATCCACTCTAAGGTTAGCCCGAGAGAAAGGAAAGAGTAGGGGGTTAAGAGAAGAGAAGAGAATAAGGGGTTAAGTAAGGAGCAACACCTATCACTCGTGGGTTAACATTCATTCAGAAAAAGAGAAAAAAACTCACCATCATCATCCGCCGGCCACTGCCGACAAGTCAGAAAAATAGTCGGAGAAAAGGAGAGGGGTGAAAGATGAAAAGAAGTAAAATAAGAACGCTTACAAACCATGCAAACACAGTCTTAACTCACTGTCATACCATGCAAACTACAAACATGCAAGAAAGAGTTACAGACATGCAAAGTAAGGAGGATAAGAAAAAAAAAAAGTAGGTAAAGTTAAACAAAAAGTGGGTTAGTTTACGCTACGAGCTACATCTACGTTCGTGTTAGTCTAATTTTTTTTTTTTTTTATTGCTGGCATCACACGCTGGCATGTCACAAGCTGGCATTAATCGTCAACAGACTCATCCTCGAGCACCACCCCAGAGCTCCTGTTGCTAATTTTTTTTTATTTTAAACAACGTTAATATTTTTAAAATGTCTGTCAAGACGGTTCTTAAACACATTAACGCTGGTAGAATGAACGACTGACGCGGGAAGATTATTCCATTTATCAATTACTTTAAACGTAAAGAAGTTTTTAGCGATATTAGTAATGAAACGTCTGCCACGCAACTTAAATCCGTTATTACGAGTATTACTATTATCGAAAGTGAACAATTTGTCAAAATTTACGTTATCGATGTTATTAACGATTTTGAAAACTTCAATAAGCTCCCCCCTTAATCTCCTAGTTTCGAGTGAATACAGGTCTAACTCTTTAATCCTATCTTCATAAGGCTTGTTGCGCAATGACGGAATAGTTTCGTGGCACGACGCTGAACCCTTTCTAACCTATCAATATCCTCACGCAAGTACGGGCACCAAAACTGAACCATATTCTAAATGAGGCCTGACTAGGGACTTGTAAAGGGGCAATATAATATCCTTCGATTTAAATTCGAAATTACGCGCTATGAAGCCTAACATCCTATTAGCTTTTGCGCAAGACTCCAGGCACTGGTTCCTAACCTTTAAATCCTTAGATACGCGTACGCCTAAATCTACTTCCTCGTCAACGCTCGCTAACTCCCTATCATCCATCGTGTACGTGTAATTATTGTTGCGAGAACCTATATGCAAAACTTTACATTTGTCTACGTTAAATTGCATCTGCCACTTATCTGTCCACTCCATAATCCTATTTACATCGTCTTGGAGCCTATTACTATCGTCCTCGTTAACAACCTTACCGCCTATTTTAGTATCGTCCGCGAATTTTGACACGTTACTAGTCAATCCTACATCTATGTCGTTAATGTAAATTACGAATAGCAATGGGCCTAACACTGAACCCTGTGGGACACCGCTACCTACATCTAACCACCCCGATTCACTACCATTAACTACGACCCTCTGTCTCCTAGCACGAAGCCATTCTTCTAACCAGTTAGCTACCTGACCGCGTATACCGTGCGCTTTGACCTTCGCAATTAGTCTCCTATGCGGAACTGTATCGAACGCCTTTTTAAAATCTAAATAAATAACGTCAGCTGCTCTATGCCTATCGTATTCGCGCACTATTTCGTTATAAAATTCTAACAAATTAGTTAAACAAGACCTATGGCGTCGAAACCCATGCTGACTACTATTAATCAAATCCTACTTTCTAAGTGATCGATGATACGATCCCTAACTACGGATTCCAAAAGTTTACCGACAATTGACGTTAAGCTAATGGGCCTATAATTGCTAGCTACTGCGCGGTCGCCTTTTTTAAAAATAGGCGTGACGTTAGCTAATTTGAAGTCTTCAGGAATAATCCCCGTTTCGAGTGACTGATTAAAAATCTTCGTTAAGGGGCCTACGATAACGTCTTTCAAATCTTTCAAATGTCTGGGATAAAAAGCGTCAGGGCCTGGAGCCTTGCTAACTTTTAGCCTATCGATATAATGCGCAATCTCAGCCTCGTAAACAGTTATTTCATCCAAAATAGTCTCGCTACTAAATGGAACGATATCGTCCACGTCGGGGACATTATTTACGTCTTCTACGGTAAAAACTGTCGCAAAAAAGTTATTGAAAATACCCGCCATCGCCTGAGCGTCAGAAGCCAAAGCGCCATTAACATCCACTAGAGGGCCTATGTTATCTTTTTACCGGCTTACGATTATTACGTATTCAAAAAACTTTTTTGGATTATGTTTACTATCCGCAGCTATAAGTATCTCTAAATTACGCTTGGCATTCCTAACTGATCTTTTAACCTGACGTCTAAGCTCGATATATCTATTAAAGTTAGCTGCCGTGCCATTGCGCTTATTAAGTCTATACGCTCTATTACGCTCGTTTATGAACTCGCCTATTTCCCTAGTCCACCACTTCGGCCTACCATGATTTCTAGCGCGCTTGGGCCTACGAGGAATAAACTCCCTTTCAATATTCCTAAAACTTTCTTTAAACGCCACCCAACGCAAATTTGTGTCATTACCCATAAATAAGTTATCCCAGTCCACTACTCTCATCCTATCCGCAAAACTATCAAAATTAGCCCTACGAAAATCAGGGACTTCTATTACGTTACTATCCTGTGTTTTTATCGCTAACCTTAAACCTAAGAATTTGATGATCACTACATCCTAAACTCTCGCCTACTTCTAAACCTTCGACTATATTCTCGCCGTTCGTCATCACCAAATCTAAAATATTATCACCGCGCGTTGGTTCGGTAACTATCTGTCGTAAAAAGTTATCGTCCATAAACTCAACCAATCTCAAACCCTCCTCATTACCAGTAAAAGTCTCGTAATTAACATTAGGGCAGTTAAAGTCTCCGACAATTATACTATTCCGATTGTCAATAAAATTACCAAGAAGTGAGTAAAATCTAGTATCTGTATCGAGGGGTTGAACGGGAGGTCTATAAACAACAACAAAATTAAAACTAATACTACGCGCCCTAACTTCAACACATATCGCATTAATTGCTGCCGGAAAATCTAACTTAACCTCGATAGCCCTAAGGGAATTACGAATGTACAGCAAAACGCCTCCACCAAACCTATGTAACCTATCATTAGTAAAGAGTTTAAAACCCGGTATATCAAGTTCCCCCAACAAGTCCCGAGTCACGGTATTTAACCAAGTTTCAGTGATAGCAACTATATCGTAGTTGCCGGAATAAATTATCGCCTTAAATTCATTTAATTTATTTCTAATACTACGCGCGTTACAATAAAAGACGTTTAAGTTATTTTTTACCACGGGCCCGCGTTTTAAACTATTTATCACGTCGGGCCCGCGTTCCCCGGACCCACAACGTTTAAAGAAGGCTTCGACCTATACAGCTTTCGCACGTTTTCGTCTATTAACCTACCTAGCCTAGCATTACCTATTTCATTAAAATGCACCCCATCTTTTATAAAAAGGCTAGGATCACTGAATTCGGACCACAGCTTTACGAAGGGTACATTTTCCTCAGCACAAATCTCTTCTAATTTATTATTCAAAAATATTGTTTTTGACGTAATCCTAAGACCCAACCCGTGCCTAGGGGTAATACCTAGAACTAAAGACCTATCTGACCTCGCCTTCAGGGACCTAATTAACCCCCTATATCTCTCCAAAAGGTCAGGCACTCTCGTATCGGGCCTATACGAGTCGTTGCCTCCTACCATCGTCACCAACATTGAGTGACGGGAGGCAACGTCAATCCTATCCACTTCGTCTCTAACTCTGTCAACCCTGGCCCCTGGGAGACAGACCCTCCTCCTCTTGGTTGGATGCCGTTCAACGAACTCTTTGTCCATGTGGCGCACTAAAGAGTCCCCAATTAAAATAGTTTCCCCCTCATTCACGTCCCTTTCCAAATGGGCGAAAGGGTTCGAAACCTCGATAGGGGGGGGATTCCTATCACCTAACGTACGCGGCCTAGCTCCACCCTTAACCTCTCTAATCCCTCGCTATCTACTACTCTCGGACTAACCTTAACCCTTCCTCAACTCTATCCAACCTTCCCGACAAGCTACCTAAACTAGAAACTAGGTTACGCACCTCACCCTTCAAATTACTAACGTCTTCAACGTTAGTATTGGTTCGGCTTCCGTCAACCGTAGCCCTACCCCTGCCCTCATCAAGCGTTGCAAGTCTTTCGTTACCTCACGTACACTGCGTTTTATGTCAACTAATTCCTCCATGAACTCGCAAAAGAAACAAACTGATCTATCGGTAATCGCCATAGGACCGCCGTTATAATCCTTAAATTCCGAATACCACCGGTTTACCCTACACCTTATCCAAACATAAAGGAGACATGAAAAACACTTGGACAACCATAAACAATCTTCTCGGAAAACAAATTAAGAAAAATTCAATAGAGAAATTAAATGTTGATATAAAGAAATCACTGATGATACTGCTATTGCAGACTCTCTAAATGCACAATTTACTTCAATAGCGGATAAGCTTCGCTCACAATTAATAAATAATGATCACTCGCCTCTAGAATATATGCCACCCAGCCCACTAAATTAATTTTCTTTTGTTCCTGCTACCTCTACTGAGGTCCAGAATATTATTGGTAAATTAAAAAATACAAAAAATAACATTCATAGCATTCCTGTACCTATACTGAAACTTTGTTAAAGATAAGATATCTGTAACTTTGTCTAAAATTATCAATCAAAGTATTTCCAAAGAATATTACCCATCAATGCTAAAAACTGGTTGTATAACACCCCTTTTTAAAGGGGGTGATTCTACACTAGCAACAAATTACAGGCCGGTGTGCTCATTATCTGTGTTCAGCAAAGTTTTTGAAAAAATTGTAAAAAGTAGAATGCAGCGATATTTAGAATCCTACAATTTATTATCTCCAAATCAATATGGCTTCCGTAATAATAGAACAACGGAAATGGCTATTTTAAATCTTATGGAAAATGTAAATACAGTTAAGGAGAACAAAGAAATAATGATATAAATATTTATGGATTTGAGTAAGGCGTTTCATGTAATAGACCATAATATTCTACTTAATAAATTGTATTGTTACGGCTTTAGAGGAGCAATCAGTGATTGGTTTAAAAGTTATTTATCCAATAGATATAATTTTGTGTCAGTAAATAAGGTTTGCTCCACTAAAGCGCTTGTCAAACATGGTGTGCCACAGGGCTCAGTTCTGGGTCCACTGTTATTTTTATAATATATAAATGACCTTCCACGTTCATCTGATAATACTGAACTTCATAATGTTTGCAGATGATACAACTCTCTCTTTTTCTTGCAAAGATGTTAATACAGCTAAGAATATATTTCATTCAGAATTCATCAGTGTAATGAAATGGTTGACCACCAATAAACTCTTCCTAAATACCAGTAAAACAAATTTCATGATTTTTACTAATAAAAGAAATGTATATCTCGATGAACTTACTGTTAATGAAATCGCCATAAAGGAGTGTACTGTAACAAAATTTCTTGGTGTAATGCTAGATAAGAATTTGCAATGGAGTGATCATGTAAATTATATCGCGAAAAAGATTTCAAGGAGCGTTGCTATAATGTTTAAACTTAGAAATGTAGTCCCTAAACAAGTTTTATTGACTCTTTATCATACTCTTGTTCTTCCTTATATAACATACTGCACCCTTGTTTGGGAAAACTCCGCTAACAACGCATTAAATGGTATCTTTGTCATCCAAAAACGAGCAATAAGATTATTATCTGATGCTGATTTCTTTGATCACTCTAGTGCATTATTTAAAGAGCTAAACCTACTAAAGCTCAACGATATAACCAAACTGGCACATTTTATTTTTATTTACAAATGTAAGAGCAAAATCATTAATTTGCAATGGATAAATAGATATTTTGTAACTCATCAAGAAATCCATTCGTATCAGACCAGAAATAGAGCAAAGCTTGTTATACCTCAATTTAGATTGTCTTCATCTCAAAAACTACCCATTTTCATTGGATTGAAACTATGGAATGACTTGCATGCCGATATAAAAAATATTGCGAATGTAAATGTTTAAAACCAAGTTGAAATCCCGATTAATAATGGGATACTAACAAAAATCTTGGATTAATAATGTTTAATATTGTCCATTAATATTGTTTAAGATTGAAATACAGGTTTTAACTATTAATAATACTTATTTACTTATTTATTTATTTATTTATTATTATTAATAATTTATAACAGCTAGCTGCTTATTTTTAATAAGAGCCCAGTAAAGCCTAAAGCTTAAGGCCCCCCCCCCCCCCATAAAAAGGCCAATCATTTTAACGTCTGTTGTAGGTAAGCTACTGGAATCAATAATTAGGGATCGTATAGTCGAACACTTAGAATTGCATAACTTGATTAGAATTACGCAGCGTGGTTTTAGGTGAAACAAGTCTTGCTTAACTAATCTTTTAGATTTTTTTCAAAGCGTGGTTGAAGTTTACGATAGTCATCGGGCGGTTGATGTAGTGTATTTAGGTTTTCAAAAAGCGTTTGACACCGTACCGCACAAAAGACTCATTGAAAAAACTAAGGCTCTTGGAATCAGGGGTGTAGTAATAAATTGGATAGAAGAGTGGTTGCGAGGTTGGAAACAGAGGGTGGTCGTTGATGGAGCGGAGTCGTGTTGGGCTAATGTAGCGAGTGGCGTTCCTCAGGGTTCTGTATTGGGTCCCTTGCTTTTTCTTATATACAGTATATTAACGATTTAGATGTCGGCCTAGTCAGTACAGTTTCAAAGTTTGCGGATGACACGAAGTTGGGTGGTAGGGCGATTAATGACGAAGATAGAGGTAAAATCCAGGAAGATCTGAATAAAATCGTTGATTGGTCAGTCACATGGCAAATGAGATTTAACGTCGATAAGTGCAAAATTTTGATCTAGGTTCGCGTAACGGTAATTTTGCGTATAGAATGTCAGGGAAGGAGTTAACAAGCGTAGAGCAGGAAAAAGATTTAGGAGTTATAATCACTGGTGATTTAAAAGTAGCGAAACAAAGTACAACAGCGGTCAATAAAGCGAACAAAGTGCTAGGTTTTATAGCTCGGGATTTTGAGTACAAATCGCGAGATATTATTGTTCCTCTTTATAAATCATTAGTTAGACCCCATTTTTGGAGTACGCGATCCAATTTTGGAATCCGCATATGCGAAAAGATATAGACCAACTCGAGAGTTCAAAGACGAGCAACTAAGATGATTCCGTCGCTTAGGTCGAAGTCGTACGAGGATAGGCTTAAGGAGTTAAAATTGACTACACTCGAGACTAGGAGGCTAAGGGATGATGTAATTCAGGTTTTTTAAATTATGAATGTGTTCGATAACGTAGATAGAGATAGCTTTTTCGAAATATCTCAATATAATAGGACTAGAAATAACGGGTGTAAGTTGACAAGTAGAAGGTTCGAGACAGCAGTTGCCAAAAACCTTTTTACGCATAGAATAGTAAATAGGTGGAATAGTTTGCCAGTAGAAGTAATTAGTAGCACGTCTATAAACATGTTTAAAAATCGATTAGACGCATATGTTGATAGATTGGGTATAGTTTAAGGTAGTAAAATTAAGGCTTTGTGGTTCGGAACCCACGTAAAATTGTAGGTCCTCTCCGCAACCACGGAGGACATGCACATTGCGCAATACACAATTACGAACACAGTTAGGTAGACCAGCCATGAGTGGATCCTAGGGTCTTTGTTGGTCTGAAACATTATAACATTATAACAACATTATAACCTAACACACGACGCTTTCTGCGATGGCATCGCTCAGTTAAAAATTAGTTTAAACCGTCACAGGTATAAGTTAAATTAAGCCGGCACGCTATGAAAACTAAATCGCTAAAAACCACTAATATTCAATTACTTAACTATAATAACGTGAATTTAAACGCAAGTATATAAAATTCAAAACTATCCAAAAGTAAAATTCTCAGCAATATACAAAAGTAGATGCAATATCAGAGAGCTCAGGAATGCGTCCGTTCAGTACATAGTGCCCCTTTTGTTTTTTTTCTTGATTTTATGTAACTGAGGCATAAGGTAGGCCCACATTGAGTCACCAACCCTGAGGTAGGACCTAATAGGACCTCCAAGTCCGTAAGTTTGTTTTAGTCTAGCTTAACTTAGGCTATAAGTTAAAGTAACCCCTCAGAGCTTGGCCGTTCAAGGCTCAGCTGGGATTCTGAACCTAATAAAAAAAAACAAGGATAGAAACATTGTACTCTAGTTTACCAGGGGTGTTAGTGGGATGGGAGAAAAGCCAAAGTGGTGGTGAACACTGAAATCACTTAAAATGGGTACTTCAGCGAAAGGAGAGTGAGATAGAATGTATTCTGTTTGGTAATTAAAGAATTTTGGATTGTCAGTAGAATTAGGAAAAAGGTAGACAGCGCAGATTTATTTAGTTTGAGATTGTCATGTAAGCCACAGTCAGAGGGTACAGAATTTGGTGGATTCAAGTTCGGGAATACGAGAGGAAGTTAGGTCATTCCATACAAATAACGCAACATCCACCTTCGGAGTGAAATTCAGTATAGAGAAAGTTGGACGGTATAGAAAAGGAGTTTCTGTCAGTTGACCCAGACACCTGAGTTTCAGTGAGGAAGAGAAGGTGAGGTTTAAAGGAGGAGAGGTGGTGTCCAACAGATTGAAAATTTGATGAAACGCCACGAATGTTGCAGAAGTTTAGAGCCCTAAAGTAGGGCCCTACTAGGCCCCTACTAGCACTAGAACATCTCGAATGGGCTGGGACTTGGGATACTGTCTGCTTTGGTTTCCGCGGGGAGTAATTAGTCGAGTACAGAGTTTGATTTAATATATAGATGGTCTTTTTTGAAGTTATTGCTATTTATTTATTTCATAAATTATTATTTTAAGTTTTAACCGTTTATTTACTTGTCATTGTTATTATTACACTGAACAACAAGTTTATTTACTTGTCATTGTTATTATTACACTGAACAACAAAATACAACCTGTTTTTCCTCCTTCGAATGACTTTATGTGATTCCACTGTACATTTTGACGCTGATTATGAATTTGAAAATAGAATGTTCTTATCACCCACCAGTTTCGAAGGAAATGTAAATGAAAATTGATAGATTTTCTTACTTTTTTGGTATATTTAATCGTACAAAAAAGAAGAGTACCTTACTCAAAATGTTTTTGCAGCTGATTTTCGTTTATAACTAGTCTCTTATAAGTGTCCAACAGTGGTCGGCCAACATACTGGGGCTATATCTTTCTTGGTACCGCTTTTCCATGGTTGATATATCCTGATGAAATCTCTCACCATGCTCATCGCTGACAGTGCCCAGGTTTGATGGGAAGAAGTGGAGGTGGGAGTGCAGGAAATGCATTTTCAAAGACATGTTACACCCCATGGCTTGGTAAGCACTAAGCATTTTCTCCACCAGAGAAACATAATTTTCTGATTTGACGCTGCCGAGGAAATTCGTAGTCACTTCTTTAAAAGCTTTCCATGCTGTTCTTGCAACCTCATTCAAAGACTCATCAAATGCACTGTCTTTCATCACATCCCTGATCTGTAGGCCCACATAAATGCCTTCTCTGATTTTCGCTTCGTTGATTCTAGGGAACTTCTGTTTTAAATATAGAAATCCAGGTCCATTTTTATTCGTGGCTTTTACAAAATTTTTCATCGAACCAAGTTTGATATGGAGAGGTGGTAAGAAAACGTTTGTTGCAATCTACTAGGGGTTGATGGGCAATATTTTTCTGTCCTGGAACCAAATTTTGTCGAAGTGGCCACTCTTTCTGTGTATGACCCATATGACCCCTTAGCTCGTCTGTTCCATTCGCAGAGGAAACAAAAGAACTTTGTGTATCCTTACTGTAAGCCGAGGAGAAGTGCAATCACTTTCAGATCACCACAGATATGCCAGGAGTGTTTATCATAGTCAATGATAAAGTAACTGCATATTGTCATATGATTCCTTCATATGAACTTTATGTGCAATCAGAACCGAAGGATAGAAATTACCGTTGTGCAGTAGTACAACTTTCAAACTCAATTTTGATGAATCGACAAAAAGCCTCCATGCCTTAGGATTGTGCTCTCGACCAAGTGCCTCCATGAGAGCGTTCACATCATTAAATACACTAAATCACTTTCCAGAGAGAAAAACGATGTGAAGTGTGTCTGACGCTTACAAAATGATGATATTTTTACAGTCTCTTGTAAGAGATTCCAATCTTTTAATCTAGAACCTAATTGCTGAGCCTGATTTTGGGATAAATTAAACTCTCTGGCAAGATCATTTAATTCTGATTGAGAAATTAAATGAGATTCATCCGATGAAGGTGGTTGAAATTGTGTATCCATGTCATCTTGTCTGTCCAAAGGTTCATTAGGAGATTCATCATCAGATTCATCATCATCTAAAGTCCATGTCTTTGGTGGTTTTGGTACTGGCAAATCGTCACAATGTGAAAGAGGTCGCATATATATTATGATGTATATATGCAGTATACTTAAATAAATATATGCATATTATATATAAACATGAAAATATAAATAATAATATGCATCATATAAAGATTTTATACAAAATAAATGGCTAACAATAAATCTCGTATTATGATGCAAACAGGAATGCTATCTCGATCTGAAAGGGTTTTAAATTTCGAATCCCTCAAAAGCTGTGGGTGATAGAAAAAATCTGTTATCATTTTCATAATCAACGTAAAAAAGAGCATAAGAATCACCAACATTTATCAAAAGGATAAAAACTTTATTGAACAATATTTAGGAATGTTTATTTACTTGGAAGTATTTATTTATATTTTATTAACTCGTGTACTTTCAATAAATTGTCTTCCGTTTTAAATTGTGCTTATCAGTTTTTAACCTTTGAATATATATGGGAATGAACTCAGAATGGTTCCCTGAGGTTTCTTATGATACACACAGACCGTTCATGGAACAAGGAACTCTTCTGGGAAAATTAAATCCACTATATATAGTCCGAAAAAGTAATGGTAAATGACAAACACTATAGTTTTTTTTCCTTTGATGTATTCAAGCCGACGTGAATACAACGAGTCTTTTGCTTATATTGAGGTTCTAAATATAGTGGGGCTAGGCTGCTTTAAACCCTAGATCCTGTCCCAAAGTTGGATCCTATCTGCTTTGCAGATAGCTGGTGAGGGAAGCTATATTTTTGGGACCTCTTTGCAAGTGACCTGTTGCCCACGTCGGGCTAACATCATGAAAAAGAAAAAAAACTATAGTGTTTGTCATTTACCATTACTTATCCGGACTATAGTGGATTTAAGTTTCCTAGAAGAGTTCCTTGTTCCATGCACGATCTGTGTGTATCATATATATATATATATATATATATATAATTTAGTGGTGGACCGGATATCTGCATCCGCATCATTTTTAATATCCGCACTTCTAACTGCGGATGTTATGTGGATATTACCTCTAATAAATTATGCAATTTACAATTAAATTAGCTTATAAAGTAGCTTATAAGGCCCAGTCATGTACATTTCATGTAAAGTATTATTATTAATGAACAAACAAATATATAACCCTCAAAATATAAATACCTGGTAACAGAGAAAATTGAATGAAACTTGTTTCATTGAATTTTCTGTCGCTGAAACTCTTGAGAAAGTTATTATTTTTATCAAAATGAAAACATTAATATTAATTTTAATTCTTATGCATTGCCTGCCATAATAGTAATATCACGAAATTTGAAAAATTATCTCATATATTCAAAATTCTATATTATATTGATAGATTAACTAAATATCCGCATCCGCATCTGCGGATATTGAAATTAAAGATCAGCATCCGCATTCGCAGATGTTGAAAAACTGACATCCGGTCCACCACTTATATATATATATATATATATATATATATGAATAGAAACGACGTAAATAAGGAGCGTCTCTGCACACGGGGAAGAGAAATAACGAATAAATGAAAAATGAGGCGAACCGCCCGGGAATCGAACCCAGGGCCTTCCAATTGCCGGTTGGATGCGCTACCATTACACTACGGACCTCGATCAATCATAAATCGAAATTCTCCTACATAGGGCAGAAACCAATGCCCTGAGAGGGCACCCTCGCAAATCGTGAATATGTGCATTTAACTGCAATGACCACGCAGTATATAAATGAATAGAAACGACGTAAGTAGTATAACCGCAAAAGGGGAGAGTGCAGGAATGTTGCAGGTTATTATGTAATGTTGCAAAGGGGGGTGGGGGTTGTTGCAAAGGGGATGTTGCAAATGAGGGTGGGGTTGTTGCAAAGGGGGTTGTTGCAAAGGGGGGTGGGGGAAAGGGGGTGGGGGGGAAACTTGGAGGCGGCGTTATCCCCCAAGAGAAAGAAAGGAGGAGAGAAAGGAGGAGAGGTGTTCACCTGGCAGGAGCCAAGTGCACATTAAGACTTCAGCCGGGCTGGCGTTGTTTTATAGACTCCTAATCAGCCAGTTGGTGTAAATGGCTTGAGTTGCCAGATACCGCGATACCATTGTATACATTATTATAGACTCCTAATCAGCCAGTTGGCTGGTTGTCAGATACCTCTTTTTAGCAGTATTATTGCATACATTATTATTATATACGCCTAATCAGCCAGTTGGCTGAGTTGCCAGATAGCGCCATGTATTCCATTGTATACACTCTTATAGACTCCTAATCAGCCAGTTGGCGTAAATGGCTTGAGTTGCCAGATACCGCGATACCATTGTATACATTATTATAGACTCTAATCAGCCAGTTGGCTGGTTGTCAGATACCTCTTTTTAGCAGTATTATTGCATACATTATTATTATATACGCCTAATCAGCCAGTTGGCTGAGTTGCCAGATAGCTCCATGTATTCCGAAGACAGAGTTGCCAGATACCATTGTATACACTATTATAGACTCCTAATCAGCCAGTTGGCTTAGAAGGCTTAAATATTGCCAGATACCTGTTGTATACAGAATACCGGTAGTAGAAGGCATAACAATAAACAACATTGCATCATTCTTTTATTATAAATATATAGAAAATAAATATACATTTGAGGAATATGCGTATAACAGAAATATATACACACAATTATGGATATATATATATATATATATATATATATATATATATATATATAAAATAAAATATACATTTCATATACATTTGAGGAATATGCGTATAACAGAAATATATACACACAATTATGGATATATATATATATAAAATAAAATATACATTTCATATACATTTCAATATGTACATAACAGAAATATATACACATAATTATATATAAAATAAATATACATTTCAAATAAATATACATTTCATATACATTTCAATATGTACATAACAGTACAGGAGAAATATACACACACACACACACAATTATGGTGATATATAAAATAAAATATACATTTCATATACACTTCAATATGTACATAACAGTACAGGAGAAATATCAAGCAAAATATATATATATATATATATATATATAAACAAATCAATAGAAATATGCGTATAATCGTCAAGCAAAATATATATACAATTCACTTTTTTTTCAAAATACTAAACTCGGTCTTAATCGAGTTTACAATTACATCATTATTGCTCTGCATTACGCAGTCTATGCGGCTTAATATTTTCACCGCTTAAAGTATAGGGAAACCTGTATTCGATATGAATGGCTTTCATATCGTTCAGTACTATTTTTGTCCCCACTTTACAACCGGTTGGCAAGTCATCTTTAAATACGTCTAGAATACAATCAAAAGCACGCACAAAGAGTTCATCGTTAGCTACATTATTAAACACAAGTTTATAAGAATGCTTTTCCAATCGAGGGTTTATTTCTACCGACTCGGCTTTTCAATCGTGAACTCTTCACTCAACATAACGGCAATTGAAATAATCTTCTAAATCGTTACGGCAACTGCGCGTTATATAAAGAAATAGTTCTTCAGGGTGAACGGTGTAGGTGAGCTCAGCCTTGTACCGATCAATTGCTTTGTACCAAAGTTCATGGTATTTCAAAGAGTCTAAACTTTTTAAATAAACATCCAGCACTAGACCATTCTCACCAGTCCTACACTCGGTAAACCCATCGAGCAGAGCAGTGTATGCGTATTCAAGAACTGTATCAAAATAAGCATATCCGTAACACGCGCGTCTAATATAGGTTTCAGTTTACGGAATCCGACGATTTCAAACATTCTGTCGAGGATGAAACGGTTTCGCGTAGGAATAAGAGCGTTATTATCAGAAGCATTCTTCCACATAAGCCTTATATCAATGCACGGCCGATCGTTATTTATACACAACGTACATACAACGGCGTATGAGGGCGCGTCACTAATCTGCTCTCTTCTTGTACCTACGTTAGCAGGTATTTTATAACGATCTTCACACCACTTATCAACTATCACAAAGATTCTATTCATCTCCTCGATACTTAAATAAACCGTTTGTTTGTCGGTCTACATTCCGTTTCCAGTACATAGCTAATGGTACCGGAATTACGCCTGAACACGCGCAACGATTTCGTCACGGACACATCGTACGAGGCGTTGAGAATGCTGCTCAAAGGAAGTTCCATCGTATTCGAGGAGCGCACGTCCTCGGTTCAAGCTCTGAGATAACTATGAGCCGTGTGAGGCACAGGCAGGAACGGTTCGACGGGCGGCTGACTCGATGATACGTGAATGGGCATGTTCGTACGACTCGAATTGTTGCACATATTTGTTTTTCCGTTTCGTCACTACCAGCCTACGCACTTTGGATAAGAACTAGGCGCTAATCATCTCCACACTCCGGCGCACTATTTGAGAGGAACATATGCTCATATTTTTCCTTTCTACCCATCAAACGATACTCGTCTCTAAAATCTGTTAAAAACTCACGCATGGCACTAGCCACAACCTCACTATGAACCTCATCATGATATACGTTAATATAGTGATAAAAACACCTAAGATTGTCCATGATCACGAGATTCACATTTTCAGACGTAGGGTATGAGTAATCGACATGGTGTAGCATGACGTAATACCGCTTGTCACACCACCCATCCACAAGGCTCATTATCCATACCTGCTGCTTCTCTTCTGCACGCGTTGTTTCTTTTACTTCACGGTGTATGTGAGACTTTATAAAGTTTAGCCCTGCAGCATACTTCAGCACATCGTCTGTGCAACGAAAGCCTTCAACAGTCTCACCAGAACATCCGTAGAGTATTTGTACATCTTGGAACTTCGCACAATCCAATGTGGCTTTAAAAGAGGCATAGGAGGGGGGAATAGGAAGTTTTTCGGTATCCACCACATCCTCACACTTTACTGAATACCATTTCATAAACGTTGTGCAAGCAATATTAAAGGTAGCCATTTCAATATACGTCTGATCTGAATACACGTCTGATCTCTCGGGCTTACTGCGGTCGACTGACCACGCAGGGACTCCCAGATAGTAGCATGACTCACGCAGTGGGCGGAGCTTAGAACTTTCACCTACACACACACACACACACACACACACACACACACACACACACACAAAGGAGAAAGTGAAACGCTATTTGATTTATTGAGATATTCATATATTTACAAATACGATTCGAGATATTCAAGTTATATATACATATATATTTACAAATAGATACGATTATATACAAGACGTGTGAGTTAGAAGCATCATTGGTATCCAAAGGGTACGGTATCATAGGTGCCAGGTAACTGGTAACGTTTCCTATAGGTGTTACGGCACACCATCGTACCCCTAAGTTCCTTCACGCCTCCCAGCTTCTGCGCCCGAAAATTGTGGGTGCCTACAATTAGTTGGTGAGGTTCCAAACATACTAGATCCTTCAACGACTCAAAGTTAACAACCTCCCGATTCGCATGGTTGAGCGTAATACCCTTTGCCTTCACGATATATTTCATTTCATCCCCTACCCTGACCCGTACCCCATAAGTCTTAGGTCCTGTTGAGATAAAAGAGTCGGCGTATGCACCGTCCCCATACTCATCCTTGATCTCATCAGTGAGCTCGCCGAGGAACTCCCCAATAGCGGGCATGTAATCACCCTCCCTCTCTGTGAATATCACGCTATCTGTATCGGCATACAATACTCTCCGCCCAAGAGAATGCAATAGACCCCAAAGTTTTATACGGGCGTAGGCTGTTGTGAAGCTCGCCACAGGTATGTTTGTAACCCTTGAGGTATCTGTGGCAAATTCAGTGTTGTTGTACTTTATTACGTAAGTATTACCTACATTCACGATCTCCATGACCTCTTTATCGGGGGCATTGGCATAATCCCAGACATCGCTATAACTTTGTGCCAAATGAATGTTCCCTCTGCCGGTATTCTGCGCAAATTTTCCCCATAGACTGTTTAGACACAATTTGCACTAAAGCGCTTGCCAGGATTCTTTACAATTTGGACACGATCAAGTTGTATACCTTCGCGGTCGCGGTAACGTTGAATATAGGCAGACTTTTCATCTTCGGTATCAACTCCTCGCGGATACCCTGATGCTTCAACCTTATCCTTCAAAAAGGCGTTTATATATGGTGTGAAAAGGTTGGGGAGCTTCTGAAACCTCCACACCTCGTGTATCTTCAGTATTCTATAACCATGGCGTACGGCTAGGGCCAGCTCAGGACTTGTATATACGCCTCTGATCTTACGCTGGTGGGGTATATGGTTACATTCGCCGTTATCCTCTTCCGCGCACTTCACGCACAGGGGAAACATGAGCTTGTCGTCGATAACGACAGGTAAGATCGGCATCCATAAATTGCGTGGGGGGAGTACGTCTACGAAAGAGAGCCCAAAGTAATGATCATTCAAATTTTTTGAAAATTCATTGATGGATGGTAGGCTAGGCCCCACCAGTTTCTCAGGAGCGCCCACGGGGTACGGATTGCTCTTCATCACGTATGGGTATAAAGAACAGAAATCGTAGTAATGGAGCTTCACGCCCTCCGTAGGTGGAAGTATAGTCTGAAAGGATTTGTACGTCCTCCAAACAAGCTATCACCACATTTGAGAGGATCCAGCACCATTGAACGCTTGATCGTTTTTATTTCCTCACGGTATACATCGTCTGTCTCCATCCGTGCATCATATTCATGCTCCCACAAGACTTTGTGAGTGAACTGTGATCCTATAAGTTGATCGCGGGTGCGGGTCGATGCAAGACAGTCGGCAGGAGACCTACCGTTGATATCTCCGGTGACTCCGCACTCAGGACGGGGGCATCCATGCCACCAGCAACCGTTAAAGGAGTACACAGTCTTCACACCAGTGACACGGTTTTCACTTAACCCATCAACCCAAAAAACACGTCCATTAATCTTAATGGGTACTTCACCCGTGTTGCGGGCGTGCTTTATGTATACACCTGTTTGTTGCTGCAGGTGTATGAGCCAGTAAATAGCCTTGTGTCCGTAACTGCGGGGGTTGTTTCGGTGAATAATGGCTAAGGTGTCTTTAGGCATGAAGTTATTCTTGAACACCGTAAAACATAATGATGCGATGGTGGTTGCGACTTGCAGTGGATCGCATTTGAAACGGGCTATGTACATACTTCTAAAGGCCTGGAAACATACTCTAAGCACGCGCACATCATTCACGCAATAACGCTCACATTCATCAGCTATATTATAAGGGTTACTTTCATTAAAACTGTCGTAGTATCGATCAAAGTCTTCACGTTCATCCATGCAGTCAAAATAATGTTTGGGGGGTGGTGGGCCTACGTAGTTTAAAGTCTCGCTGGTGAGGAAAGTGTATGGGAAGTATCCTTTGGAAACTTCAGCTGCTACTCCCATCACCTTGGGTAGCTTTGCTAATTTACAAGGTGTGAATAATAAAGTATCTTTAAATTGTACATTGCCTCTTATCTGCATCTGTATTAATTTGTTGCCTCTTTTCAATGGATCACCTGTAAATATCTCAGAGGATTCGTGTTCAAGCAACTCCTTATAAAGGAACTGCGTGTCAAACTTTGCCCCGTTATGGGCGAGAATATACACAGTCATTTTTTTGAACTTGTCGGCTAACTTGACAATATAGGACACAAATAGTTTCACAGGACTATCGTGACATTCGTTTTAAAAACGTTTGTCCGTTTACCGCATTTGGGGCACTCGTCACATTCGATACCCATACACTCATCACAGATGGTCTGGCTCACAAGTAAATGTGGAATTACCTCTTTGGTTTCAGCGTTCGTATATGTTTCTATATCGTAGTACACAGTTATACAAGGGTTATTTTTAGGCTTAGCATCTTTCATATAACACACATGCTTTACTCCATCCGCCTTATATTCCTCCTGGCATGTAGGACAGTGAATTACGTCGCACTTGTGCTTAAATTTTCCCCAATTATCCATTGTGTGAAACATACCACATTCACAGATTCTCATTTTCCTGCACGTACCAATTGATTTATGGAGATCAAAGCAGCTATTATTGAAAAATGTGCGTCTACACACATCACAGTCTCTCTTCTCAACTACACGGCTTTCACATTTGGTGCTTTTACACTGCTCACATACCATGTGACATTCTTTACAATGTCTCACTATATCATCCGCAAACTCGAGGCACCCCTTACACAAATCATGATGTCTCCCATATTTTCGACTTTTGTCATAACTCGCGTAAAGCCCCCTTATATTACGGATGGGGAGATACGTTGTTCCTGACAATCCTAAAATAAGTAGGGGCCTTGTACGATCTCTCACACAGCTTTTAAAAACATACACAGTCCGGCGGCGATCATCCAAACCAAATATAACTATGCGCACATTCATTTCCTGTTCTACCTTTCTCAGCTCTTCAGGACCCATATTACAGTCAAATTCAAGTTCACAGTCTACAGCTAGTTTACGGGCACGCTCAACGATCGTAGGCAGCCAAATTTTTTGAGTCCGTGTATTTTGTACAGTAAACATACGTGCTAAGAGTACTGCTATAAAGCCGCAACCACGATCGACGTTTATATGCCTTCGGTAAATAGTTGGAGAATTGAAGTTAAGAGTGTACGGTATGGCACTATGACCCGCAACACGGAATACACGGTCAATATTTACCGTGAAGTTGTCCATATTGAAGGCTATACTACTTTGGACGGCTTGCATTATACGCCCTAATATATATTCTACATCTTCAGCAGCCAAACGTCTAAACGGTACTATCACCCAATAATCGTCTACATCACCGTCATCTGACCCGAACCCAAAGGACAGACTCGTCCTGACCTCACGCTCGTCGTCGCGATTCTGAAGAGCAAACTCTATAATATGCTGTACTACCCTGCGTATCCCGCGCTCAATTCCATTGCTATACATGACTCTAGGTCGACCCTGACTCTATACGATTTCTAGTCAAGGCGGGGGTGGGGGCTGCGGATCGCACTAACTCGAACGTAATAACATCCTCAACAGAACGGGGGCGGAATTAGTGGATATATTAGGCTGCTGATGGGGGCCCTGTTGCGTAGGAGGGTTGGGGATCTATTATTGTAGACTTAACAGAACGGGGGGCGGAATAAGGGGGTATATTAGGTGCTGCTGCTGGGGAGGTTGTTGCGTAAGAGGTTGAGGGTTGGGGGTCTGCTGCAACAGGTTATTTCGGTCGCTTTATACCTGATGTGGGGTTCTCATACCTCCGCTTTGGACGTGCAACCTGTATCGCTGGTGAGGGTTCAGGGGAGGAGATCACAACTACACTGTCATCGTCATCCGTAATGATAGGTGCTCTACCTCATCGTCGGTTCTGTGGGAGAAGAAATATAAGGATCAGCACTCAAAATTTGTAATATTTTGTAAATGACCCACTTAGGAGTGTGACGTGTTAGAAATGGACTCTGTAGAAAAATTCAGATTCACGAGCCCATCCACATGTATTATATCTGGACCTACAGGATGTGGTAAAACTGTGTTTATGCTTAAAATCATTAAAGAAAAGGGCGAGATGTTCTCGAAATTTGTGCATAAAGTTATATGGTGCTATTCGACGTATCAATCAGTGTTCAACGAGTACCAAGATGATATTTTGTTCCACAAAGGTGTATATGACGTTAATTCGCTAAAGGGAACTGAACATACAATCATTGTAATTGACGATCTCATGTTGGAGATGGATAAAACGTTTGCCGAGACATTTACAGTATACTCCCACCATCTTAACATAAGCGTGTTCTTCATCAATCAGAATCTATTTTTCAAAAATAGATACATGCGCGATGTGTCGTTAAATACGCAATATCTAGTCTTATTCGCGCAACGTAGAGATGTATCACAAATTGGGGTATTAGCCAATCAAATGTTCCCGAATCAGCGTAAGGAGTTTTTGGAAGTTTATAAAGAAGCTACAAGCACGCGTTACGGATATTTGCTTTGCGACCTTCATCCGCGAAACACGTTTAGAGTGCTTCTGCGAACGAATATATTTCCAAACGAGCCTGAAACGGTGTATATTCCAGAATGACAAAGAGACTAAAGAAATACCATGAATTAATAAAAATCTATCATCGACTGCCCCGGGCAATGCAGCAGATGTTTATTAAAAATATCGACGCCGACTTTTTAAAATGCATCTGTGAAATCTGTCTTAACGTTATAAATTGCAATGTATCAATGAAAACCCATCAGAAGGCTCGCCTACGCCGCTACAAGAACATAATACGTACACTCGCTCGTAAAAGTCAAACTGTAGCGAAGAAAAAACGAGTTATTGTGCAAACAGGAGGGTCATTTCTCCCCATCTTATTTTCAGTTTTGGGCCCTTTACTGACTAGATTAATATAATGAAGAAAGTGGTAGTGATTCCCCACGAGGTGTACGCTTCACTGCAAAGAGACACGGATCTAGATCCCCGTAAAAGCAGACTTAAAAGAATGGAAAGCGAATTGTTAGCCCTATTAAACAGTGAAAAAACACCTGATGAGAAAAGAATCTTATACCAAGAAGCTCTGCAGAAATTTCTTCACGAGTACGAAAATTATAAGAGCCCTACGGAGATTCCTGTGGTTATTAGGCACAGCACGGGGGACGATGGCGACATAGGACCTGTACCCGACGATACAGCTGATCAACCAAAAAGATTAGCCACACAACATATCGAACATGTATTAAAAAATACCCTCCCACTTACATTGAGGAGTAAAGGCTTAAGTCTTTATAATCTATTGAATGAGGATCCCGCCATACAATGGACCGATACAGGGGAGATCATTGTGGAAGGATCAAAGGTACAGGGATCGAATATCGTAGACATTGTCCATGATCTGGTGAGAAAGTGGGATAGGCCATCACCATCAGGATGGAAGCATATTAAAGCAAGACTACAACAAATAAATGTCCCTAAAACGTTGATAGGAAATCTGAACAGGTTAAAAGACTTGGAACACGCAACGTCTGTGGCACAATTGAAGACGCCGTCACCCCCTGCGGTAACACCTTTCAAGAGGAGAAAGAAGAGGTTAAACCAACCCTACCCACCTGCCTCTAAAATACGCAAATGGCTAACGTATTAACTAAACGTTATTATGACATTTCTACCCCATCCTCTTACGGCGGCGTAGATAGACTGCACGTTTACGGAGTAGGAAAAAAAGATGTTGAAAGATTTTTGAGGGAGCAGGACGCTTATACGCTTCATAAGCCTGTGAGAAAAAGGTTTAAAACAGCCAAGACAACGGCTTCCTCGATTGATTCTATTTGGCAAGCAGATTTAACAGACATGCAAAGATATTCTGTGTATAACGATGGTTACCGCTACATTCTATTCATAATAGACGTATTCTCTAGATATCTGTGGCTAGTTCCTCTGAAAAATAAATCACCTGAAACAGTTGCTAAAGCCACCAAAACGCTAATGTTAAAAGAAAACAGGGTTCCTGGCTATTTTTGTACGGATATGGGGAAGGAGTTTATAGGCCGTGCTTTTCAGAATATGTTGACAGAGTTTAATATCAGCTATTACACAACCAATTCTATACATAAGGCTTCTTTAGCTGAAAGAGTTCAGCGCACCATAAAGGAACGCATGCACCGTTATTTTACACATAAAAACACATACAGATTTCTAGACATTCTGGAACCATTGGCATCATCCTACAACCGCTCACACCATCGCACGATTGGGGCAACACCTAACGAAGTTTTAGAAAGAGGTACGCTCCCGAGAAGAGATGGACCACCACCACCACCACCACCACCACACTCTGTGCGCTTCAAAACCAATGATTATGTAAGGCTGTCGCGTTCGGGGAATAAATTCGCAAAGGGTTTTGAGCAAGGATGGACACGCGAGATTTTTAAAGTTAGGGCTGTGAGACCTAAAGGTGTGATAATGATGTATTACATTGAAGATTTGAATGGGGAAGAAATCTCAGGAGGCTTTTACCGCGAGGAATTGCAGAAAGTTGCGTTTAATTTAGAAAAAAATGTGTTTAAAATTGAGAAAATTTTAGGAAGCAAAGGTTCAGGAAGGAGAAAAATGTACCTGGTGAAATGGCTAGGGTACCCAGAAAGCTTCAACACCTATATAAAAGCTGATGCAATAATGAAGCTTAAATAGTATGCAACATGGCTCCTAACCATTTCTACGTCACACTCCCGTCCTCCTCGTCCCTGTCTGTACACCCTAACAACACGCTAGCCAACTTTGTAACAGAACTCCATGGGCACATTGAATTGGGTCGTGATTCGTATGAGGTGGGGATATGCGAAATTCAGCTGGACACCGTCTTTTTAAATATTGAACATGAAGAAACCGTTTTTACGATTCTTAGAGACATTGACGAGTGTGAAAAAGCTGGGGTAGCTATGGATGAAACTATGCGCATCGCTTGGACTAAGATTGCACGGTATTACAGTACAGAAGTAAGACTAGGGCCGGGTCAATATGGTTCGGCCGAGGATGTTGTGAGAGGCTTAAACGTAAGTTTAAGAAACTCAAACCTTACGAATGATTTAGTATATGAAATCGTAAACAACCCTGCACATACACTAATCCTAAAATCAAAGACTAACAGATGTCTTAAAGAACATAGAAAGTTCAAAATTCTAACCAACGGCCGATATAGCGCAGCCTTCCAAAGAGACACATTTCACGAGACACAGTATAACTTGTCCAGATTAATGTATCAATTGAAGATGGAGAAATTGGCTGAAAGGTCCCCAGACATGTGCTATATTTACAGTAATATAGTGGAGCACCAGTTTGTTGGGGATACCCAGGCACGCCTGCTGCGCATTGCTCACATCCCCAACCATAGAGGAAGGAGTTTGAGTATTACATATGACAGACCCCATTATGTGAATGTCGCAACTAATTTAATAACCAATATCACAATATATATAAGAACGATTGAGGGCGAAAACTTCCCATTCGGTAACGGGAGCTTAACAGTGAAGCTACACTTTCGACGCACTGAGTTATAATGGATAGAAAGCCTTTCACCGTCTATCGAGGGATGCGATACCAGCGCGGTAGTGGACTTGGATCCATTTTTTCATCCATACTACGTACGGCTGTTCCTTTGCTGAAGAGGGGTGCCAGATACCTTGGAAGGAAAGCGCTACAATCAGGCCTTAACACTGCAGAAGACATATTGGCCGGGGCTAAACCTAAAGAAGCCCTAAAAAAACATTTAAAGCGTACACGGAACGAAATCATCAAAGATGCAAAGAGAAAAATGCGTGGTGGCGGGAAGAAGAAGAGGAGGGCTCCCCGGAAGAAGAAGAAGGGGTCACGTGGTATTAAACGTAAAAGGCTATCAAAAAAGAAATGCTGTAAGCGAATGAAACCTATGGTTGACCACTTTTTTGACTGATATAAGCTAAGGATATTGATCTCATGAATCATAGTTTGTTTACCACTTGTCGAGAGAGGAGTCACTATTTCGCCATGGCACGCTTCATCCACCCATGTAGTTCACAATGCTGTAAGTCGGAGCTGTCCTTTTTTGAGCTCCCGCCAACCCAAGTTTCTATTGAGCACAGTGACTTTATTACAATTAACCCTTTAAACACAATTAGTTCCCCGAGTGCACCTATAGAATTCGTGATACCCAGCTCAGGTCCTTACTTTTTTGATCCAAGCTGTGTGCACATGTACGCTAAGCTACGTATAGCCCATTCTGATGGAACGGCCTGCGATGACAAATATGCTGTATACCCTGAAACAAACTTTCTGCACGCCATATTCAACCAGTGTGACGTATATTTAAATCAGACCAACATATCGGCAGGCACGGGGTACTATCATCTACGAGCCTATTTGGAAAATGTCCTCAACTTTTCCAAAGAAGCGAAGGCTACCTTTTTAAGTGCGGAGGGATATTATCAAACTAAAGATGAAAATAGTATAAAGGACAAATTTAAAAATTCTAAAAAGAAAATATACGAGTGTTTTGGACGGTTGCACACAGATTTCACTTTCCAGGAGAAGTTGCTTGTGAACGGGGTGGATATGAAAATAAAGCTCACCCGCACGAGTCCTGAGATCTGCTTAAATCTGGATGCGAATCAAGAAGAGGGCGCAAAGTCCGTTGTGGTTCACATTATGGACACATACCTCCGCGTACGGCGAGTGAAATTAAGTTCACCAAAACAACTAGAAATTGAGAAAAATTTACTAAACGCTACAGTGAAATATCCTATTAACAGAGTGCAGATCAAACTATATACGGTTCCTGCAGGGTTGGCATCGAAGCAGATAGAAAACATTGCCCTGGGAAATCTTCCTAAAAGGATATTAATCGGCATGCAGGACCACGCTTCGGTGAATGGAAAATATAAAAAGAGTGCCTTTAAATTCGAGAATTTCGGACTTAAAAATATAACTCTATACGTTAATGGCACTGCTTTGGGTGGAACAATGGGTACGGACTATTCATCAGACGCTGTGTTACCTCTTTGTGCCAGAGCCTATAGTAATCTGACCCATATTGCAGGTGATTGTGATGAGCTTGGTAATGGGGTAACGCAGGAAGAATTCATTGATCAATTTAACCTTTATCCGTTTGACATTACACCTGACTTATCTGCTAGCGTAAATACCCATTTAACACCACAGCAGAGCGGTAACATCTCAGTGCGGCTGGAATTCGCCAAGCCTATAGACGCTCCTATTAGTGTACTAGTATATCTCGAATCGCAAGCCCTAATAGAAGTAGATAGATTTAGAAGCGTTATCACTGACTTTTAAAATGGATGCTAATACACTTCAGAAAGTAATGGAGCGAGTCACACGTTCCAAATTTATCGGCGTGTTTGCGAAGAATGAAACATTGAGTTTGCCAAGTACGCGAGAATGCGGTAGTCTTATTGTGAACACAGACATCATCGGTAATGAAGGGATTCACTGGATCGCGGTCTATTTTAAAAATAGACAGCGCCTGTACTATTTTGATTCACTCGGTACTCAACCCTGGAGTGACCCTATTATTGTAAAATTTCTCGCTCAGTTACATATTCCCGAAGTTGTATGGAACCCATTTCGTATGCAGGGATATTTTACTAATGTTTGCGGAATGTACTGTGTCTCATTTCTCATGCATATGTCAAATGATAAAGAATTTATAAATTTTTTAAATTTATTTGACCCGTGTCACACTCACCGAAACGATGAAATGGTATGCAGACAGATAAAAAACCGTTTTCCAATTGTACGTACTCGTTGTATATTATAATGTTTTTGTTCGTATATTTGTATATTCGTTTATTGTACTGATTTCTTTCATTTAATAAATTTATGAAAATATATTGTCTTCTTATCCCAAAAAGATCGAAAAACACTTACATTATTTGACATTGTTGACTGATTAGTATATCATCCGTATTCCCTTCAAAAGATTGTATAACTCGTGTCAAATCCTCATCGGACCTTAAAGGAAAACATATACAGAGTATACAGACAGACAGATCCCCATTATGTGAAGATATCTTTGGTTCGAGGAGTGAACGCCATAAAAATTTCGATTTTAGCATAATGGGGAAATAACATTGATTGACATTTTTGACTAGTATCTATTTGACGAAATACTACAACTCTCCGTATATATATAAAATCGAATTATGGACACTTACATTTCTATGGTAGTCCCTTGCGTCGGATTGTAAGGAGCGTCACTGCAAATATCTTCTACGGTTTGCGTCGAAAATAGTTCGCCACAATCAGCCGCATTGAAAAGACTAATTGTGGTTAATGCTGCAGTATCACGTTCTTCATACAAGTCTGGGGAGACGTACAGGTCCATGGTGGAGGATGTGTGACACTGCTGACTGATCAGTATATCATCCATATTCCCTTCAAAAGATTGTATAACACGTGTCAAATCCTCATCGGACCTTAAAGGAAAACATATACAGACAGACAGACAGATCCCCATTATGTGAAGATATCTTTGGTTCGATTACCAATTTCGATTTTAGCATGATGGGGAAATAACATTGATTGACATTTTTGACTAGTATCTATTTGACGAAATACTACAACTCTCCATATATATAAAATTCTAATTATGGACACTTACATTTCTATGGTAGTCCCTTGCGTCGGATTGTAAGGAGCGTCACTGCAAATATCTTCTACGGTTTGCGTCGAAAATAGTTCGCCACAATCAGCCGCATTGAAAAGACTAATTGTGGTTAATGCTGCAGTATCACGTTCTTCATACAAGTCTGGGGAGACGTACAGGTCCATGGTTGATTATTCACTGATGCGAAAATAGCTACTGTTACTCCCAACTGAAAATATCCCCTTTTATATGCACATTCGCCAAGCTCCGCCCAAAAGACCAGATGTTCGTAGTGATTGGCTGCCGATGTAGCTGGGTGGAGCTATGACGTGTACCAATCCGCTATAACGAGACCGGACGAGTAACATATATATAAAATCGAATTATAGGCACTTACATTTCTATGGTAGTCCCTTATATTATATTTTTTACTTACAAATTATTAGTATTGTTTGTTAACATAATTGTTAACTTATTTTATAATAAAGAAATTATATCCTAATTATATTTTAAAAAGAACATTCGGTTTCAACGTTAAGCTGTGGTCTAAGGCGGCGTGGCATGAATAAATACTAAAATAAAATTAAATGTTAAAAATCTTTATTCATACGTTATTAAAAGTTAAAAATCTTTATTAATAAAACAGGATAGAAGCATATGAAAGTCAAGGTAAACTATAGTTGTAAATTATAGTTAGGTTATACGATGTTTTTCGGGCATACTACTGCCTCGGGTTAAATGATCCTGTTATTTTAAATCACGTATTTGAAAGAGTTAATCATTATTGCTACATAGAAAAAATCGTGCATTACGATGTTTTTCGGATATACTACTGCCTCGGGTCAAATGGTCCTGTTATTTTAAATCACGTATTTGAAAGAGTTAATTATTATTGCTACATAGAAAAAATCGTGCATTACGATGTTTTTCGGATATACTACTGCCTCGGGTAAAATGGTCCTGTTATTTTAAATCACGTATTTAACGACACATCGCGCTCATTTCCATTGCTATATATGGCTCTAGGATCGGCCCTGACGAGATGTATTTCGTAGGTTAGGTTAGGTCTCTTACATATAAAAGTCCATGTGGTAGAGTAAGCAACGAACCCCATCGACGAGATGTATTTCTGAACCCATGTTAAACTGGAGGTCTAATTTACGAGCGAGTGCACGTTCTTGTACGCCGTAGGCGAGAAAGAGTTAATTAGTATTGCTACATAGAAAATCGTGCAGTGTTTTTTCGATTATTATTTATTGAACAAAACTCTCGCTCTCTTTCTATATATATATATATATATATATATATATATATATATATAGAAAGAGTGGTCTGGAAGGAAGTTTACCAATGATTAAATTCTCTTTGCGAGTGACCCGTTGCCCGCGTCGGGCTAACCTTTGGTTAGCTTCCGCCCGAATTGTTCATTCTGACGAAGGTCAAGCTTTTCACTCCACCTTAGACCTACAGTTTAACGTGGATTCCGAACCACGACCCATCAGTAGCCCAGCGTCTTGACCACTAGGCCTCCTAGGGTGCCCATTTATCTACCAACCACTTTCTTTATTGTGGAAGGATGAACAGCTGGGCTTTGCTGCGCGCCGGCTGCCGTCGGGTCTCGAACCCTGGGCCGATGGATTCGTAGTCCGCGACGCTAACCACTACACCACCGAGGCGGTATTTGTCATTACTTACTCGGACTATAGTGGATTTAATTATCCCAGAAGAGTTCCTTGTTCCATGCACGGTCTGTGTGTAGCATATATATATATATATATATATATATATATATATATATATATGTGTGTACGTTTTTCCCTTGACCTTCGTCAGAATGAACAATTCGGGCGGAAGCTAACCAAAGGTTATCCAAAGGGTATATATATATATATATATATATATATATATATATATATATATATATATATATATTATTATTATTATTTCTACAATGAAACGGGGTCGGGCCGAAGAACGGGTGAGAGATCTCCCCCCAATATATATATATATATATATATATATATATATATATATATATATATATATATATATATCATATATCTATATGACACCATACAAATTACGCGTAAATATTTTCATTGTAGAAGTAATAAGAATGATAAAATTAATATCTGAAGTCAGTGGTGATTTCTGCTCGAATAGCTTGTAGAAGGATAATCCCTCGGCCCGAAAAAGGTCCCTAGAGACCTTTTTCGTTCGAATCGTGTCCCTAGAGACACGATTCGAACTGATTTAGCTTCTGCCTTTCATCGTGTGTGTGTGTGTGTGTGTGTGTGTGTGTGTGTGTGTGTTGTGTTTATTATATATATATATATATATATATATATATATATATATATATATAATATTTATATTTTGGACGTTTTTCCCACTGTTATTCGTGACTTAAATATTTATAATAAAAATCAAGTGTCTAAAAAAGTTATTTAATAAGCAGAATTTAATTGGATTCATTGTAGAAGTAATTATAATGGCAATATTAATATTTGGAACATTGAGTACTTATCGAGCTGTCTTTAAGAAAGGTCTCTCGCAAGCAGATTTTCTCCGAAACCAACCTCGCTATAGTGGACTGTGTTTTGGGGAAATCCAGCTTTCTTCGTTTCTTTTAATTTCGTTTTTTCATTTTTTTCGTCGCAGGAATGAGGCTATATGTTTCATAAGTTTTCATCTCGTTTGGTGGAATTGTATCGTAAATTATCGTATTTCGAATTGTATCGTAAATGATCATTTCGTTTCGTTATTCGTGAGGGCTGAATTATGGATAACTATGTTATTTGTTTCGTTCATCTTCAAGTTTAATGAAGCTGGGTAACTTTGTTAATTCTATTATTGCGTAAATTTTTCTAATGTGTTACTGAATAACTATAAATATATATTGTGGTATTTTATATATATATATATATTATATATATATATATATATCAGAAGATATTTAAAAGACTGATACAATTATAGCAAACTTATGTCGAAATAGTTTCCCATAAAATTAATTGTTTTCTATTATGGCGTTTTCGAAGGTAAACTGTTATTTGTTTCTTTAAGTTCAATGGAGTTAATGTTAAATTTGCTTCTAAACTAAAATTAAATGTTATAAAATAAATAATATATATATATATATATATATGCATAATAATATATATCTAGCAATCCGATCATTGCAAAAAAAACTGGAAAGGTATGCAATTAATAAAGGTGTATTTAAACAGAATTTAATTGGAATAACTATCGTCATATATGTGTTACACGATTAATGGGACACATGGCGCTATCTGGAATACCTTGCGCTATCTGGCAACTCAGCCAGAATAGAGGATTATAAAAGATCGCGAAGCTGGTGAAGAACCATTCCCCCCTCGGCTCCGGCCGAGTAAGGAGCTCTGCTCCTTCTATTTCAGGCCCTTTGGTAAACCCCATAGTGGCCTCTTAGGTTAGGGAAACGAAAATAAATTGGGGGAGAACTCCACTCTGTCCTTCAGGTGTCTCTCTCCCTCCTTCAGCTCTCTCTCTCCTGCATGTATCTTCCTCCTTCAGGCGTCTCTCTCTCTCTCTCCTGCATGTTTGCCTCCAGCATGTGTACTGCATGTGTACATCCAGCATGTGTACTCCTGCGTATGTGTGTACCTCCAGCATGTGTACCTACTGCATGTGTACTCCTGCATGTATGTGTGTACCTCCAGCATGTGTACTCCTGCATGTGTACCTATCCTCTCTCCTTCATGCGTCTCTCCCTCCTACAGGCATCTCTCTCTTCTTCAGGCGTCTCTCCCTCCTACAGGCATCTCTCTCTCTTCTTCAGCTCTCTCCTTCAGCTGTCTCTCTCTCTCCTTCAGGCGTCTCTCCCCCCTTGGCTCAGCCAACTGGCTGATTCTGGCTGATTAGGAGCCTATAAAACAACGCCAGCCCGGCTGGAAGTCTTAGTGTGCACTTGGCTCCTGCCAGGTGAACACCTCTCCTCCTTTCTCTCCTCCTCCTCCTTTCTCTTGGGGGATAACGCCGCCTCCAAGTTTTCCCCCCACCCCCCTTTCCCCCACCCCCCTTTGCAACAACCCCCTTTGCAACAACCCCTTTGCAACAACCCCTCCCCCATTTGCAACAACCCCCTTTGCAACAACCCCCACCCCCCTTTGCAACATTACATAATAACCTGCAACATTCCTGCACTCCCCTTTTGCGGCTATACTACTGACGTAAATAAGGAGCGTCTCTGCACACGGGGAAGAGAAATAACGAATAAATGAAAAATGAGGCGAACCGCCCGGGAATCGAACCCAGGGCCTTCCAATTGCCGGTTGGATGCGCTACCATTACACTACGGACCTCGATCAATCATAAATCGAAATTCTCCTACATAGGGCAGAAACCAATGCCCTGAGAGGGCACCCTCGCAAATCGTGAATATGTGCATTTAACTGCAATGATCACGCAGTATATTAATGTACAGTATAGAAACGACGTAAGTATAGAGGAGTGTTCTGCACACGAGGAAGAGAACACTCCTCTATACTTACGTCGTTTCTATACATTAATATACTGCGTGGTCATTGCAGTTAAATGTACATATTCACGATTTGCGAGGGTGCCCTCTCAAGGCATTGGTGGCGGTCACCTCATTTTTCATTTGTTCGTTATTTCTCTTCCTCGTGTGCAGAACACTCCTCTATACTTACGTCGTTTCTATACATTAATATACTGCGTGGTCATTGCAGTTATATATAATATATATAATATATATATATATATATATATGTATATGTGTGTGTGTGTGTGTGTGTGTGTGTGTGTGTGGAAAAGGTTTTCCACAGGAAATAAATTTTTGTTAAAATTTAAAAATATAATTCTGTTTGTATAAATTACGTTATTAATCCTTTAAAAGATATTATTCTATTCGTACAAATTAAAGTATTAGTCCGTAAAATTTTTAATATTTGCATAAACTGCTCAATGCCAGTAGTATGATAGAAAAATGGGAGAGGAATTTGGGGTGCTTTGAATCCTGCCCCTGGAGGGGCCCCCTGAAGGCCTTAGCCTCCGTTATGAGGGGGGGGCCCCCTTGGGAAAAAAGGTCTCGTCTTCACCTTCCTTCAAAGAAAAAAAGAAAAAAAAGAAGAAAGGATTCGTCTTCATCTTCATTAAAAAAAAAATTATCCTCACCTTCCTTCACGAGGAAAAAAAAAAAAATCCACCTTAGTCTTTCATGAGACAGACAAAATCAAACAAGCAAAAACAGACAAAAACAAACAAACAAATACAGACAAAAGCAGCCAAAGCAGAGTTTGACACTTAATTTTCAACTTATACTCTTAAACATTAGAAATGAAAACTTAAAATATCTGAAAAAGGGTTTAATAGACATAACGAGCGTAAACAACCTCAAAACATATCATATTCTAATACCACATTACCTACTCAAGTGTAGTTCCATTTTCATATGTTAAACTGCGAACATCACACGAAACAAAATCAGGTTAAACATATTTTAATTCAAAAGCAGATTCTTTGTTTAATATTGTATTTTGAAAATTAAATGAAAGTTTATTATTTTAATTTAAATAAATTAATTTCTCTCTTTTTTAAGGGAAACTGACATATTTTCAACCGCTCTGAATCAAATACAAGATCTTTTTATACATTCATAACACATATTTATTTGTTTATTTACCTTTAAATATATAGTTTTCTGTTGTTTACATCGCATATATCAACACATTCACATGACATCTTCTGGTTTCTGAACTATTAATTTTACTGCATATCAAATTTCGTTATAAAATTGCGTGTGTTAAAAGAACATCAAGTTGCGTAATGCGGCTTTAAAACTAAAACATGAAATCTGTTTTCCTCCTCTAAACATCCACTTAAATATTATTACTAATATTGATTTATTGTTATTGTTACATATATATGTACACGTGTTAAGAGTATTTAAATTAAATATATTGATTTCAGTTCCCTTCGTAATAAAAGCATCTGGCAACTCTACCCCAATCTTGCTATATATTTCTCACAGTATTTGTTTTCAGACTAGTAGTTAAGTTTAACTTTCTTTTAACGACTATTAGTTGATACTAATGTTGTTATTATTATTATTATATATATATATATATATATATATATATATATATATATATAACAACATCCAAATAAGTAGGCTCGGGTAAAAAAACTTTCTTAATAGATGCAATTAAAGAAAACGGGATGTCGAGTTTGTGGAAGTTGGCATTTTTAAATAGATTCAGTGGGAAATAAGTACTGAAAGTTGAGAGATTTTTCTACAAGAACCTTTCTAGTTGCAGTCATAGTTAGCGTCTATTCACATTACTTTAATTATCATTTCTCTAATTTATCGATTGTTCACAATTCCTCATAATTCTCATAATAAACGTATTTGTTTTCACTTTTCTTTCACACCAGTCAGTCACAGTATTTACATCAATCACACAGAATGTACATGCTTATTGTTTTTGTCACTAGCTGTACCAAACATGTTTTTACAAACTGAAGCGTACCGTTATACAACGTTTAAAATGTTATAATTTAATACTTTATGATATCAGATCTCGTATAAGAAACATCATTTTCTGTACAAATGGCCACAAAAATACTTTCAATCCTAATATATGTACGTATAGAACGCACCATACGCTTTTTCACCTGTATTAAAAACGGAAAACTGAAAGTTGTATCATCATGTCATCTTAGATTCTGCGAAGACGTAAGTGAGCCCTAACATTTAATTTAAAATTATTTAATAGACTATTCGAGGGCACTGTATGAGTGTATAATGTATATCGATCTCATTATAACTTCTGGCTCAAAATAACCCGCCATGCATATTTACACGAGTCGAATTTAAATAAATAATATATATATATATATATATATATATAAAGTTTGTATGTGGCATGACAACAGAAGACAGGAAGTGTCTGAACCCTGTTTCTCCCATCACTGTCCTCCTCACCTGGTCTTTTTACACGTCTCGTCTACCCTGTGAGCAGTCCAGCATACTCTCAAACACGCGCTTCTCACTATATTCCTTACTACACATGCATACATCTTACACACTGCAGTCTTTTAAAAAAAGGTGCAATTTCAGCAGTCTCGGAGATTCGCGATTAGCCCCTCCTTCCTGCCTGCATCGTATATATTACCAAGCAAGTCTCTCTACAGTTTACAGGTTTCCTCATTGTCTAAAATTTATAAAGTTCTCTCTTACTGCTTTCCTTATTGTACCGGACATCACAACCGATTTTTAAATGGTATTTAAGTATTATGTTGAGCAATATAGCTAGATAACCCCGCCACAGCCTAGTTTGTTAGCATAATCATGAAACATGAAATAAGATTATATTAATATATATATATATATATATATATATATATATATATATATATATATATAGTACTGGCCAAATTATTAGGAATTTTTTAAAAATTTCATTTTTTGGTATAAAATGTTAAATTAAACCAATTTTAAACGTTGAAAAGTTATTTATTTCTACACAAGAATACATGGTCATTATTTAGCAATAGTTTAGTACTTAGTTTGACCCCCCTTAGCTGCCTTAAGGGCTGCGACACGCTTCGGCATGCCATGAATCAATTTTTTGCATAATTCCTTAATACGTGTAGAGTGAAACCAGACTTGAATAAGTCGCTCTATGAGTTGGTGTTTTGTTGTTATCGGCGTTTCATGGATTACGTCCTTTAAAATACACCATAAACTTTCGATTGGGTTCATGTCTGGAGAATTTCCAGCCCATGGGAGCAACCGAACACTATTTTCATGACACCATTTTTTAACCGACTTTGCCGTGTGGCATGGAGCTGAGTCTTGTTGAAAAATCCAACGTCTATTACCATACCATTCCCTTATTTGAGGCAGTAGACGTCTTCTTAGTACTTCTATATACTTGACTTGGTTCATATTCCCCTCAACAATGCTCAAACGACTCCATGCACAGAAATTGCTCCCCAAACCATGATCTTTTGTGGAAATTTCACCGTTTTCATCAGACACTCAGGCAAAAATTCTTCTCCAGGCCTCCTTCTTACACTTTGAACACGATCGTCAAGCACGGCAATCGTTGACTCATCGGAGAACACCACCTGCAATCAAAGAAAGCCCTGTGAAAGAGTCAGTGCATAGCGTATGAAGTACAGCTAAAACGAAGTACAGTATGACTTGCTGCTTTACAGATATTTTTACTGCAGTTTTATCACGTACTGTAAATACACTTCTATGCATACTGTATTTACTGTATTAACATTCTATTTAATGTTAAATATATTCTTACCTGTTCCCAATCCTCACTAGTCCAGTTAATGTGTTCCTTTGCCCATGCAAAACGTGCCTTCTTCATAGCCTCAGTGAGCCTGGGCTTCTTCCTTGGGCGGTAGGCTTTGAAGCCGGCAGTTAGAAGCCTCCTGTTGACTCTTCTACGACTAATATTGATGCCATCAGCCGCTAGACTACTGGAAATGTTTTTGCAAGTAGCTCTTCTATTTCTAAGAGACAAAATTGCAATCTGTCTATCAGTTCTTGGAGTCGTTACCCTTTTTCTGCCGCATCTTCCAACCCTTTTGGGGCCTACATTTTCTCCAAATACCATTTTTTTCTTAATACGAAGTACTGACTGTGGTGAAACATGGAGTTTGGCAGCGATTTCCTTTTGTTTAAATGTAGAAGAAGTTAATAAAACCTGTATTTTCCCAATTTTCCGTGGACTCAAGTCATTCTTTCGCCCCATTTTCAAATTCACTTAAAAACTGTAACAAATAATTGCCGAAATTGGGTAAATACACTATTTAAATTAACGGTAGTTACAATGACACGTAAAAGAACGAGAAACACACCCGCATCGCACGACAACCAAACGACAACTGACGAACAAACACGCTTCGTTCGACTAAAGAATTATGCAAAAAATTGATTCATGGCATGCCGAAGCGTGTCGCAGCCATTATGGCAGCTAAGGTGGGTCAAACTAAGTACTAAACTATTGCTAAATAATGACCATGTATTCTTGTGTAGAAATAAATAACTTTTCAACGTTTAAAATTGGTTTAATTTAACATTTTATACCAAAAAATGAAATTTTAAAAAAATTCCTAATAATTTGGCCAGTACTGTATATATACACGACAAAAGTAGTTTGAAGATTTATTCCATCTCACGACTGACTATAATTATACACTTTAGGGACCTTTTCCAGTTTGTGTACCGTTTTTCATATAATTTATTTTTGCTTTATAAGGCTAACTAACGAAAATATCATGACCTAACCTAACCAATCGTCAAGGGCGAACAGTTAACCTAACGATTGGTTAGGTTAGGTCGTGATATTTTCGTTAGTTAGCCTCATATGCCTAACTAAAGAGATTGATATTATCACTCATTTTTTATCTGAAAAGAAGCAAAAATAAAATATCAATCTCTTTAGTTAAACTTATAAGGCTAACTAACGAAAATATCACGACCTAACCTAACCAATCGTTAGGTTAACTGCACGCCCTTGACGATTGGTTAGGTTAGATCATGATATTTTCGTTAGTTAGCCTTATAAAGCAAAAATAAATTATATGAAAAACGGTACACAAACTGGAAAAGGTCCCACTTTAGAGGAGTTTGCAAATTGCATATATTTAGACAAAAAGTATTAGGTCTTACGCTGATTTCATGTCAATATCAGCATGCTTCACTGCCCTTTCAGTCATTGTGACCTTAGATCGTACCAGAACTATGGTCTTGACAATGCGCAATGTGTTAAATTTACCAAACAAGGATAACCTATGTTCAGGATTTGATCGTACCTTTCTTTATGTACATGCAATAACATCAATTGGTTAAGCTTTTTCTGAGTCGTGTTTGAACTCAGATAAGTTTTAATACGCACGATATTACTAAACGAGCGTTCACTACACGTAATGGTGGCAGGCATCACTATAATTAACTTTGCTTATGTAATCACAGAGGAGATAAGAAATTACTGGTCAGGTGTCAGTGATTGCACGTGTGTAACTACATTACGTAGGATTAAATGCTCAAGGGATTCGTGAACACAAAGTTCATACTGAAGGTTGTTAGATGTGTATGTAGTCTTGCAGGAAGGAAGTCTGAGCCCTAGAATGAAGTTACATTCTCTAATTATGCTGTGGACGTCTATCCTTTGCATCCTCGAAAAGCAAATCTTTACACTGGACATACATTTTGTACTCTGCTTCGTCAAAACTCTCAGTTATGGGTATTATAATGAGGTCCAGAGTTTCATAATGTGTCTTTCTGTAAAGATCTTCAGATGCGTAGCTTCCTTCCGATGCAACACAATCCTCTTCTAGCCTAGCTGAAACTCTTCTAAATCGAGGCGGTGAGGGTACGTACATCCACCTGACAGCAGGAACCTAGTGGTTGTACTTTCTTTCAGAAAAGACTAGCTCCTTCATCATTGCGCATATTTCAAGAGTTTTATCAGTCATACCACCAATAGCTTATATGTATATATCAAGAGAGTAAAGAGAATAACGGGGCAGATATTGAGAGCCTTTAAACGAAGGCATGGGAATATAATGATTCCTATACTGAAAACCCTGATCATACCCAAATTGGAATACTGCTCGGTTCTAACATCCCCATATAAAAAAGAGGACATTAGGCAGCTGTAAGGGATTCAGAGAAGCTTCACAGCCAAGATCGAGGGGTGCAAAGAACTAAATTACTGGGAAAGATTATGAGAGCTAATCCTATTTTCACTGGAAAGGAGAAGAGAGAGATACACCAATACATCATTATTTACACTTGGAAAATAATGCAGAAACTTGTCCCTAATCTTACTCTGAACCCTGTAACTTCCCAAACAACGGTGGAAAGTAGAAAAGGAAGACTGTGTCGTGTTACCAAATTAAAGGCGAGACAGGGAACATCCTTAGCCCTGGAAAAAATTAGTTTTGTGGTGAGAGGACCAAAACTGTTTAATCAACTGCCCAAAGACCTAGGGAACATGAAGGGAGTTGCTGTGGACATCTTCAAAAGATGATTAGACGCCTGGCTCAGAACAATCCCCGATGAACCGGGCGTACCTGGCTATGTGAGGTGGAGAGTACAAGAAAGCACTCGCCCCTCCACCAAGACAAACCTAGAGGGGGGCACCAGCCTGAACTTCGTGTGAAGAGAGAACGACGCATTATATTCCCATGCCTTCGTTTAAAGGCTCTCAATATCTGCCCCGTTATTCTCTTTACTCTGTTTACTGCTACCTTATTTTGTAATTCAAATTTCGCATCATCAGTCCTTGCAACCCCTAACTCTCTCTCTCTCTCTCTCTCTCTCTCTCTCTCTCTCTCTCTCTCTCTCTCTCTCTCTCTCTCTATCTATATATATATATATATATATATATATATATATATATACAGGGTGTTTGAAAACTTTCTGTACAAATTGTAATGGGGGATAGGCAACACCAAGACAAACCCTTTTCGTCTATAAGTGTATGTCCGCTGACGTCACCATTCGGCGCGAGAGGACGCCGCTGCAATTGGCTAAAAGGTGAAGTGAGCTAGACTCGCGCTTGCCGCGGGCATTCTTAAATCGGACGTAGTACGCGTAACATGGAGCGCTTCACGACTGCTGAGATGGCTGACATGCATATGGTGTAATTTAGGGTGTGTCAATTTGGGAGGTGAAAATTAATTTTTGCCAATTCCTTCACTGAGGGGTTTTAAAAATATGTTTTTGGATGTGAAGAATTCAAATCTGCTATTATTTTTGTGATTGCTCAACACTTAGCTTGGTAAATCTACGTTTGATTAAAAAGCACATAAATTGCTCTCGGAAAACAACATTTATTAATTTTAGCTTCTCAAAATGTCAGGTAATGCTATAAAAATTTTAGTTTCTCTGCATAAAACATATCCTAGTAATCATAAAACATATCCTTGTAATCATAAAACAACATTAGAAAGTAATGACATCAGTAAAAAAAAATATTTAAACAAGTTTCATCCAAGTCTTGCTTTGATTCGTTCTTGGACATCAGCCGCCGACTTGCTTCTTGGCCTCTGATATAGCCCTCACGTTTCTCATGTGTATACACCCTGCCTTCTGCCTTTCCTGGGACGTACAGAAAGATCTCCAAGTGTGTCATCATCTCCACCCCTCATGTCAACAATCTTTTGGACACCAGCTCTCCTCTCCTCACTGTCATCTGAGCACAAGAGTGTCTGGATTATCATTTCGCTGAATGCATACCATGCTGAGCGCTTGATGGTTGGCAAAACAGCATCCACTACAGCCTTCTTTTGCAGCCTAACTAGCCGCAGCTGAAACAAGATGTGGCGTGGGCCTTCCACCCAAGAGTGTTTTACTTTGATGTTGAACCAACAGGGGTAGTACACACCAACAATGTATTCCACTATCAGTCTTAAGTTGTTGAGGGTTTTGCCTTTAAGGCCATGTTTTGAAACTCATATACGACAAAGCCTGTTTGCTGTTGTCAACCACCTTGAATGGCTCACTGGACCAATTTCAAGAACGGCCAGATCTGTGGGAAGTTCTCCTGTCCTTATGGCCTGTGTGATCCTATACCCGTACGCTTGATCAGTAGAGAGATCCTTTACGACATTGTCACTCAGTGAAGTAAGAGGCTCTCCAATTGAGAGTTTGGTGAATGAAGGAGCAATTTCAAGTTCGGTTGCAGTGTCTAGCATCTTGCCAATGTTACCTGTCCACTTGTTGTTAGACAAGGTCTTCCCATCCAGTGCTGTGATCAAGTGTCGCAGGGGTAACTCGTTAGTGTGGAGGGCACAAACCAACCAGATCAGCTTACGGCAAAGCTTGACCTCTACCCAATGCATGGAACCACCCTCCCAGCCAGTGTTAACATTTGTAGAATCACCTCCAATGACCTGCAGGCTTTTATCAATGCCCTTCTTCTTCATGAAATCTACAAGATTATCAGCAATAACTTCAGCAGGTTTTTTTCTCGTTGAGCCTTTCTCAGGAGTGAAGTGGTAGAGATATCTTCCACCTGGCTCACTGCACACAGAATAATGCTCTTCTTTGATGATGCTGGGGAACTGACGATCTGAATTGTCTGCTTTCAGCATAACTTTAGTTGTATCTTGACGGCCGTCAAAGAAGATGCAGCCAATTTCACCCTTCTTACAAAGATCATCAAATTCCTGATCCAGGGATCTCATAACTTTTTCTTGGGCCCTCTTGACTTTATTGTGATCAACTACAAGTCTCTTGTCTTCTTCAGTGATCAAGCCAGCATCCATAAAGGCAGCAGTGGTGATGGCAGCTGTGGCACGCAGGCCAACACCATATCTGATGCTATGCATAGCAACATTAGGTATTTCTAATGTGTTGTACTCTGGCTTTTTATTGGAAGTTGAAGACGTGCTTGTTATTTCTAATGTCACTTCATAACTTCCATCCTTTCCATCTTGAGCATCAGCTATTTGTTCTTCATTTTCATCATCAGAGAAAATTATTTCATTTGATGGCATTGAAACATCCTGCTTACTTGTCTGCTTATATTCAGCAAGCCTTCTTCTTTCGTCTTCTTGCCGCTTCTGCTTTTTGACTTGTCTGTTGTGCTCAGGTTGATCTGGCAAGCCAATCTGATGTGGTCCAATAGAACCAGACTTGTCTCTCTGACCTTTAATGAAAGCAAGTTCCTTCACAGGGATCTTCATCTCCCTAGGGCATGTACAGTTAATGTGAGTTTCGTTTTTGCAACCAGCATCTGCAAGGCAGCCAAATTCAGAGCAGAGAACAATTTTACACTTGCAATGAAAGCCTCTTTGACATGTAGCTTTGCTCTCCCAAGATATATGTTTTTGGCCTGCTCCCAGCTCTCTTGGATCTTGTTTAAGATTGTGACTCGTGAATTTACAACGGGGGCTACAAAAGAACTGTTTGCTCGTTCCCACTTTTCAAGCACTTTAGGGTAAATGTCCTTTGCAAGACTGGCTGCTGGGTAGTTTCTCACATCCTCACCACTTTGTTCTCTTAGCAGTAGCCCATATTTCAGAACGTCTCGCAGAGTTGGGAGTTCAGAGGGCAACAACTCTCTACCAGTTCCAATTAGGTTGCTCATATGTGTGAATGTCCCCAGTCTTGTCCTCCTTTTAGAAGCCATTGTAGGTCAATTCCCACTGGTTAGGATGGTAGCACTGACGGACAAGTAATCTTCAGCACAGTGATGAATATGTTTTCAACCTGTGAAATAAGCAAAAACAGCAGTGCATTATATATACAGCATATATAATTATTAATATAATAATTATTATATAATTCCACAAAAAAGTAAAAAAGTCTATTTTTATGTAGCTTCTTACCAAGCAAAACTAAATTATATTAAATTAACAAAAATATCTTTAGAATTCCTAAGTCATGCTGCAACATTTTAGCACCCCTCATATTTGGAATTTGAAAGTTGAAAAATTCGACACACCCTAAATTGGTGTATGGGGCTGCCAATGGAAACGGAAGAGCTGCTGTGAGGTTGTACCGACAGCGCTTCCCAAACAGACGTGTGCCAAACCACCAAACGTTTGCGCATTTGCATCGGCGACTGCGAGAAACTAGAACATTCCATGCAAACATGCATGACACTGGTCGGGAGAGAAACGTGCGCACTCCTGACATGGAAGAAGAAATCCTTCGGCGATTTGAGGACAATCCAAGCGCAAGCACACGAGGTGTTGCACGTATCCTCGGTGTGAACCACGACCTGGTCTGGAGAGTGTTGCACGAGAAGCAGTTACATCCGTTTCATCGTCAGAGAGTCCAGGCATTACAAACCCGTGTAGCATGTGGATTTGCGTGCGCCCACACGTGAGAATTGTTCATGTTAAACACACCCTCACGTGTGAAACAGGCCTGATCTGAGAACAGCACATAAGCCGGAAAATTAGGCTGCACCGCTGTCTGCTGCAGAAACCAGCGTGCGAATTCCACACGAAGAGGGTAATGCCGAGGTTGTAATGCCTGGACTCTCTGACGATGAAACGGATGTAACTGCTGCTCCTGCAACACTCTCCAGACCAGGTTGTGGTTCACACCGAGGATACGTGCAACACCTCGCGTGCTTGCGCTTGGATTGTCCTCAAATCGCCGTAGGATTTCTTCTCCCATGTCAGGAGTGCGCACGTTTCTCTCCCGACCAGTGTCATGCATGTTTGCATGGAATGTTCCAGTTTCTCGCAGTCGCCGATGCAAATGCCCAAACGTTTGGTGGTTTGGCACACGTCTGTTTGGGAAGCGCTGTCGGTACAACCTCACAGCAGCTCTTCCGTTTCCATTGGCAGCCCCATACACCATATGCATGTCAGCCATCTCAGCAGTCGTGAAGCGTTCCATGTTACGCGTACTACCTCCGATTTAAGAATGCCCGCGGCAAGCGCAAGTCTAGCCCACTTCACCTTTTAGCCAATTGCAGCTGCGCCCTCTCGCGCCGAATGGTGACGTTAGCGGACATACACTTATAGACGAAAAGGGTTTGTCTTGGTGTTTCCTATCCCCCATTACAATTTGTACAGAAAGTTTTCAAACACCCTGTATATAAGCACACCGGACAAAAAATTAGTCACCCCTAATAGCACCGATAGTAGGAAGTTCAAGGTCACACAGAGGGCGCTGATGTAGCATTGGTAAGTGACAAGTAGCGGTGACGTAGCACATATGATCAGATCTGTTTCGCGAGGTGGTGAAGAACAAAGTGTGTGTTGGATATAGTCTGCAAAATGGGTCGTGAGGCAGACGTTACTCAGTGGCAAAAAGGAGCCATCGTGTTTGGCAGAGCCCACGGACACAAAATGTCTGAAGTAGCCTAATTTGTTGGTGTGTCAACGCGTACTGTCCAGCGAGTTTACAAAGAGTGGTGTAGTTCGCAATCAACTGACAATCGACGGCGTAACTATGGCCGGAAAACAATTCTCGACAATAGGGGCCGCCGCCATGTTTCTCGTCTAGTAACTGCAAATCGTTTTCAAACCAGAGAACAATTGCTCCAAGAAACCAATGAGGTTCTCCAGCGACCAATTTCCGAACGGACATTGCGACGAGAACTGCATGCGATGGACATCTGGAGCAGGGTACCACGGAAGAGGCCGCTGTTAACAGCAGGTCACAAATTGGCACGTTATAAATGGGCTCAGAGGCACAAAAACTGGACTGCGGCAGATTGGAAACGTGTAATTTGGTCCGATGAGTCCCGTTTTTGTTTGTTCTCCAATGATGGGAGGCGACGAGTACATCGCAGGTCCAATGAAGCTTTTAATCCTGAATGCGTCGAAGGTGTTGTTCAGGCTGGAGGTGGTTCCGTGATGTTCTGGGGATGTTTTTCGTACCACGAAATGGCCCTCTCGTTCCAGTGACGATGAATTTGAACCAGCAGGCGTACCTCCGCATACTAAATGATGAATTGGTACCCTTTGCCCTACATCTCCAGGAGCAGCATCACATTGCCACTGTTGTTCAGGCTGGAAACAGAAAGTGAAGCGCAGGAATAGACACCCACGGACTCTGGCGGAACTTCGGGACCGGCTGATGAACGAGTGGCAGCAAATCGATGTTCAGTACATGCACAACCTCGTAGAGTCTCTGCCTCGCCGGATTCGTGCGGTTATCAAGGCCAGAGGCGCCGTCACACGTTATTAGGTACATTCTGAGAGGGGTGACTAATTTTTTGTCCGGTGTGCTTATATATATATATATATATATATATATATATATATATATATATGGGAATTAACTCAGAATGGTTCCCTGAGTTTTTTATGATACACACAGACCGTGCATGGAACAAGGAACTCTTCTGGGATAATTAAATCGACTATAGTCCGAATAAGTAATGGTAAATGACAAATACCATAGTTTTTCTTTTTCATGATGCAAGCCCGACGTGGGCAACGGGTCTCTCGCAAAGAGGTCCCATAAATATAGCTTCCCTCACCAGCTATCTGCAAAGCAGACAGGATCCAGCTTTGGGACATGGATCTAGGGTTTAAAGCAGCCTAGCCCCACTACATTTAGAACCTCAATATAAGTAAAAGACTCGTTGCATTCACGTCGGATTGAATAAATCAAAGAAAAAGGGGTAACTATTATATTTTTAGCCAAAACCAAAACTTAAACCTCAACTGGCAGAATTGAGCGTCCACTTTTCAAGGCACATAACATGTCCGTCGGGCTTGCATCATGAAAAAGAAAAACTATGGTATTTGTCATTTACCATTACTTATTCGGACTATATTCGATTTAATTATCCCAGAAGAGTTCCTTGTTCCATGCACGGTCTGTGTGTATCATAAAAAACTCAGGGAACCATTCTGAGTTCATTCCCATCATGAAACGGACATGTTATGTGCCTTGAAATGTGGACGCTCAATTCTGCCAGTTGAGGTTTAAGTTTTGGTTTTGGCTAAAAATATAATAGTTACCCCTTTTTCTTTGATATCGTGCGTATTAAAACTTATCTGAGTTCAAACACGACTCAGAAAAAGCTTAACCAATTGATGCTATTGCATGTACATAAAGAAAGGTACGATCAAATAGGTTTAGTTGATGTTGACTATGGAAATGTCCAGAGTCTTGAACATAGGTTATCCTTGTTTGGTAAATTTAACACATTGTGCTTTGTGAAGACCATAGTTCTGGTGCGATCTAAGGTCACAGTGACTGAAAGGGCAGTGAAGCATGCTGATATTGACATGAAATCAGCGTAAGACCTAATACTTTTTGTCTAAATGTATACAATTTGCAAACTCCTCTAAAGTGTATAATTATAGTCAGTCGTGAGATGGAATAAATCTTCAAACTACTTTTGCCGTGTGTATATATATATATATATATATATAAATAATCTTGTTTCATGTTTCATGATTATGCTAAGAAACTAGGCTGTGGCGGGGTTATCTAGCTATGTTGCTCAACATAATACTTAAATACCATTTAAAAATCGGTTGTGATGTCCGGTACAATAAGGAAAGCAGTAAGAGAGAACTTTATAAATTTTAGACAATGAGGAAACCTGTAAACTGTAGAGACTTGCTTGGTAATATATACGATGCAGGCAGGAAGGTGGGGCCAATCGCGAATCTCCGAGACTACTGAAACTGCACCTTTTTTGAAAAGACTGTAGTGTGTAAGATACATGCATATGTAGTAAGGAATATAGTGAGAAGCGCGTGTTTGAGAATATGCTGGACTGCTCACAGGGTAGACGAGACGTGTAAAAAGACCAGGTGAGGAGGACAGTGATGGGAGAAACAGGGTTCAGACACTTCCTCTCTTCTGTTGGAATGCCACATACAAACTCCTGATATATATATATATATATATATATATATATATATATATATATATATATATATATATTTAAATTCGACTCGTGTAAATATGCATGGCGGGTTATTTTGAGCCAGAAGTTATAATGAGATCGATATACAGTTCCCTCGAATGGTCTGTTAAATAATTTTAAATTAAATGTTAAGGCTCACTTACGTCTTCGCAGAATCTAAGATCGCATGATGATACAACTTTCAGTTTTCCGTTTTTAATACAGGTGAAAAAGCGTATGGTGCGTTCTATACGTACATATATTAGGATTGACAGTATTTTTGTGGCCATTTGTACAGAAAATGATGTTTCTTATACGCGATCTGATATCATAAAGTATTAAATTATAACATTTTAAACGTTGTATAACGGTACGCTTCAGTTTGTAAAGACATGTTTGGTACAGCTAGTGACAGAAACAATAAGCATGTACATTTTGTGTGAGTGATGTAAATACTATGACTGACTGGTGTGAAAGAAAAGTGAAAACAAATACGTTTATTGTGAGAATTATGAGGAATTGTGAACAATCGATAAATTAGAGAAATGATAATTAAAGTAATGTGAATAGGCGCTAACTATGACTGCAACTAGAAAGGTTCTTATAGAAAAATCTCTCAACTTTCAGTACTTATTTCCCACTGAATCTATTTAAAAATGCCAACTTCCACAAACTCGATATCCCGTTTTCTTTAATTGCATCTATTAAGAAAGTTTTTTACCCGAGCCTACTTATTTGGATGTTGTGTTATATATATATATATATATATATAATATATATATATATATATATATATATGATAATAATAATAATAACAAGATTAGTAGCAACTAATAGTCGTTAAAAGAAAGTTAAACTTAACTACTAGTCTAAAAACAAATATTGTGAGAAATATATAGCAAGATTGGGGTAGAGTTGCCAGATGCTTTTATTACGAATGGAATTGAAATCAATATATTTAATTTAAATACTCTTAACACGTGTACATATATATGTAATAATAACAATAAATCAATATTAGTAATAATATTTAAGTGGATGTTTAGAGGAGGAAAACAGATTTGATGTTTTAGTTTTAAAGCCACATTACGCAACTTGATGTTCTTTTAATACACGCAATTTTATAACGAAATTTGATTTGCAGTAAAATTAATAGTTCAGAAACCAGAAGATGTCATGTGAATGTGTTGATATATGCGATGTAAACAACAGAAAACTATATATTTAAAGGTAAATAAACAAATAAATATGTGTTATGAATGTATAAAAAGATCTTGTATTTGATTCAGAGCGATTGAAAATATGTCAGTTTCCCTTAAAAAAGAGAGAAATTAATTTATTTAAATTAAAATAATAAACCTTCATTTTATTTTTCATAATACAGATATTAAAGAAAGAAACTGCTTTTGAATTAAAATATGTTTAACCTGATTTTGTTTCTTGTGATGTTCGCAGCTTGTTAACATATAAAAATGGAACTACATTTGAATAGGTAATGTGGTATTAGAATATGACAACATGTTTTGGGGTTGTTTACGCTCGTTATGTCTATTAAACCCCTTTCAGATATTTTAAGTTTTCATTTCTAATGTTTAAGGGTATAAGTTGAAAATTAAGTGTCAAACTCTGTCTTTGTCTGTATTTGTTTGTTTGTTTTTGTCTGTTTTTGCTTGTTTGATTTTGTCCGTCTCATGAAAGAGACAAATCCTTTTTTCTTTTTTTCTTTTTTTTCTTTGAAGGAAGGTGAAGACGAGGCCTTTTTTTCCCAAGGAGGAGGGGGGGGGGGCCGCAAGGGGCCCCTCAAGGGCCAAATGCCCTTCATTAAGGACGGTGAGACCCTATAAATGGGTTATGAACTTAAGTAAGGGGGCCCCTCATAACGAAGGCGAAGGCCTTCAGGGGCCCCTCCAGGGGCAGGATTCAAAGCACCCCAAATTCCTCTCCCAGTTTGCCATCATACTACTAATGCCAGTAGATTTTCTGGCATCCTTTTCGATAAGCCTAACGACGCTCTTCAAAGGTGCCACATGTATAATCTTAAACAAAGATTTCTAAATTCTAAATGTTCTCTTCGGCTAATATAAATCACATAAAGGAGTTAAATGTAGAACCAAAATTATATAAATTATTTTGCTAATACTGTATCATTATTAGACTAGGACTTTGCAACTTTAATAACCTTTTGTAAACGTTGCACCACGGCAGTTTCTCCAGGAAAACACCTTGAGAGGAACAGTCGAAGTCACACCTCTCTGGGGAGTACGTGCCTCGCCCTTTGGGCAGCCAGTTCGGCTCAGGTCTTTTGTTCGTTAATAACTCTCTTAGCAAGTGTAGTGTTAAGGATTTGATTTTCTAATTACTGTGCATTGTAAAAGGAATCTAATATCTTAAAAGTGATCTATCCTTGTGAAATAAAGACTGAAAAAGGTAACACGTCATTTATATCCTTCCACTTGAGATTTATAAACATTCCATTCTCTCAATGGACTGAGGGAGGGAGACGCCATTGAGCGAAGGTATAAATTGTTTTCTGTAACTCGCAGTCAGATTAAGTAAGTTTGAAAGGAGAACCGTTGACGTCAGCAGTATAAACTTCGTTGTCGGTGCAAGGAAGCGACATACTAAGAATGTTAAACATCGGGGATGGTGTAACGAAGAATAACATTTTTTCCGAAATTGACGCCCTATTCCAGGATTGTTACTTCAACATCTTTTCCGACACTGATGACCTATACCAGGATTTTAACAGGCATCATCTTGCGATATATATATATATATATATATATATATATTATATATATATATATATATGTGTGTGTGTGTGTGTGTGTGTGTGTGCGTGAGTGTGTGCGTGTGTAACATTTCCTTCTGGACATGATGTATAAACTAGGGTTGGCAGTGCTCCGAGTTTTCTGGCTCCAGCTCCGGAATGTTCCATTGACTCAGCTCCTGCTCCAGGCCGGCTCCAGAACTGAAAGTGACCCCCTCAGCAACAGCCCGGACTGCTTCACTAACCCCAGCTTTATATCCTAAGTTGCTCCAGAGTACGGTGTTGTTCCGGACTGATATTTTAGCGTCTTTTTATTGTACTATAGCTCTTAAGATACAAAAACTGAATGCACAATAGGATAGCAAAATCATTAAGGCTAGCAATCTAAAGCGCTTAAAGTGCAGCACGTGAGCAATCTGCGGACATCAAACTATCGCCATGTGGCCTCCAAGACTTGGCAAGTTGTGAGGTAATTCAATAATGAGTATAATGGTGATACATAGTTGTGAGTGGTTGCAATTTGCATAATTCTCTGAATTAGTATTAGTCTTAGTATTAGTATTAGTCTAGTGTTTTACATGTTCAAAGAAAACCGTTCATCGTTAAACCGTCCAAAATACCAATCGCTAGTGATGAGCTCCCATCCTCTAAACTTGCGCTCCTGAGTCACCGAGCCAGCAACAATGGCTCCTCAATTCTAACTATGACGCATTAGGGCATATCATACTTTTCCGAGTCCGAATTTCACTCTGGCTAATATGCATTTTTATGTAAAATTTAATTCTAAGAGGGGTTTCTTTTCTGCAACTTTTCCCAAAAATCGCGTTATCATGTTCAAAATTACGGTTTTCTGTTCTATGTTGAAATACCAAATATTCAATTGAACACAACCTCATATTTTGAACCCTCTGTCGTAATTTGTTGCCATTTAGACACATTAACTTTGCTTAACTCTTACACAGGTTTAATACATACATACATAAGAAAAAAAATCTACTCCATTTGAATCTTTGTAACCATTTGGACGCAGAAGGCGAAGTTCAACATTCTCTCAATAGATGGCTCTGAGCAATTACGCCAGTTATAATTGTGAAGTGGAAGTGAGTGGACGCCATTTTTTTCAGTAAGTGTTTTTTGTAATTTTCCTAAGTTTAATCACCATTATTATATTTGTTTTGATTATAATTTCATTCTAGAAGTATTAAGGAAGTTCCCTGTTTACTTTGTTTAAGTAATATTTTTAATAATTGTGAAGAAAAGACTATTCAAAGTTCGTTTCGAAATGGACACAAAGTTTTCATAGGATAAATTTCTGTCTATGATAACACATGTGTCCAATTGGATACATGAAATGAATTTTTCATTACGATTGTTTTTATGTACTGTTTTTATATATAATATATATATATTATATATATATATATATATATATATATATATATATAATTATATATATATATATATATATATATATAGAGAGAGAGAGAGAGAGAGAGAGAGAGAGAGAGAGAGAGAGAGAGAGAGAGAGAGAGAGAGTACTAACTACCACCCACTAATTACCTTATTAGACCTTTGTTGACTAATGGACACATAAATTATTTCATTTAGAAATGTTCTTACAAAAAAAGATTGCTAAAAATGCTTATATATATACCTCCTATGCATATTTCAAGTAAAAAAATGAACCTACGCTAAAATTAAATGGTACTGAATGACAAAGGGTTAAGCTTATGTTACACCATTATTACGAATTTTAAATTAAATTTGCAATGCCAAATTCAGTTTTCTATTACCAAAATAAATATTCATTACCAAATTTAGGTTAATTTGGTAATTAAAAATGCCGGTTGGCAACCCTGATTATAACCAAAAATTATATTCCTTGTCTATATTTATGGCGAAAGAACACTAAACATACTGATATGAATTTGTTACAGATTGGACAAGAGCGAGAATAAGCACCGACTAGACGTGATGGCCGAATCTGCCCCCAAAACCAGGAAAATGTCAGGTTCAAAGCTCTCGGATGTTGTGGGCCCGGGGAAGGAGTTCATTCCCAGCGAGGTGCCGACTTGGAGAGCCGTTCTTCAGAGAGGGATTCGTCTGCAGGAGGAAAAGTTCCTCATTCATGACATCCAAAGGTCTAAATACCCTATCCGAGAGATGACTGACGAGCTGGCTTCACTCGTGATGACTCAGTGGAGGAAGTCGAATGTAAAGTTCTCCCCGCCTGTGACAATCACGGAAAAATCGCTCTCATATAAGATCTTGTTGAAATGGAAGGAGATGACAGACGTTGTGAACGGGAGAGTTAAGTCTGCTACCCAGGAGAAGAGGATGGCTGATCTGGATAAACTCTGTGAAGTCTGCGTTTGCAAGCATCAGATCTTCTTGTGCGGCTCAGAGGGGAGTGGATGCTCAGGATGCTCCCTCAAGGCCCATGTGAACTGTAACTGTCCTTTGGAGGTGAAGATTCCTAAACTGGACCTTCAGTGGCTGTACTACCAGAGAGTGAAGACTTCCGAAGCTTCAGGAATCCAGATGTCTTCTGTAGACTTCGAAGACAGCAGGAGACAGATCAAAGCAGCGAAGAGGAAGGAGGCTGAAGAAGCTTCTGCTGTGAAGAGGAAGAAGAAAGAGGAGGCTACTAATGAGGAGCTTCTCATGAAAGACTTTGAGGAGGACGAAGAGCCAAACTTGGAAGAAGCTGCAAAAGAAGCCTCTGGCAATGCTGAGGCTACTGAAGCTCCTATGGACGTTCCAGCTGAAGTACCTGCCGAAACTCCAACTTCTGCTACACGAAACTACATGAAGATCCAAGGGACAGCTTCAGCAGCTTTGAGGTACAGTGTGGCAAATGTTCCGGCAGCTGCAGTTGCCACTGGCTTCCTGAACGACCACATCAAGGCCGGTCATCTTTCCAAAGACAAGGCTTACTTGGCCATAGATGACATGAAAGTCTGGAGGGCCAAGGAGGAAGTAATGGCCTCATCAGTTGAAGCTCTCACGCAGAGGTCAGAGGATGAGATCTCTGGGATATTCTTTGATGGCAAGCAGGATAGGAACACAAAGGTGTTGAAATATGACGAAGTGACAGAGAGATTTCATCCTGGCAAAGTGATCGAGGAGCATTACACTATCACGTGGGAGCCTCAAGGAAAGTACCTCTTCCGTTTCACTCCCGAGGAACCTGAGGAAGGAGAAAAGCCTGCTCATAAGATCGCTCAGGGCCTGCATGAGTGGCTTCTGGATCACGGAGCTGACGAGAGCCTTGTAATGATTGGAGGTGACTCTACCAACACCAACACAGGGTGGTCTGGAGGCGCCATAGCCCTATTGGAGAAGATGCTGGGTCGCAAGTGCCACTGGATGATCTGTCAGCTCCATGTGAACGAGCTCCCCCTGAGGCACTTAATCATCAAGCTGGACGGCCCTGTAACTCCCCGGTCAGGCATCAGTGGGCCTATTGGAAAACTTCTTGAGAAAGTGAATGAACTTGAGGTCAACTTCAATTTCAAACCAGTGGAAGGAACTGAAGATATCATAGAGCTGCCAGTAGAGATAGTCAAATCTCTCTCCACAGACCAGCACAACTGCTATCTTCTGATCAAAGCCATCAAGTCTGGAAGTCTCAGTCCACAGTTGGCTGGTCTCAAGTGCGGACCTCTGAACCAATTCAGGTGGCTCACTACTGCACAGGCCATCTTGCTGTTGTGGATGAGGGAGCACGGACTGAAGGGGGAGGTGTTGAGGAGGCTCGAGGTCCTCGTGAAGTTCTGCCTTAACTTCTACTTCAAATGTACTACGACATCAAAGTGAAGCACCACCTCAAATTTGGTCCTGCACACGTTTTTTCAAGCCTGAGGCTGCTGAGGAACCAGACTACCGAGGTCAGGAACATCATCTCTGCTGCAGTGATAAGAGGAGCTTACCACGCACATCCTGAGAACATCCTGGCTTCATTCCTGTGCAGTGAGGATGAGCATCAGAGAGCTTTTGCTGTGAGCCAGAGAAGATCAGAGAAGGAAGGGACTTTGGTGATACGACAGTGAGGCCCCATAAAAATCCCAAAGTCAATCTGCAAGACACTTCACCTGAGGATCTCATCAACTGGGAATCAGAGAATATTTACTAGCCTATTTTCACCTGCAAGATGACCTTGACTGAACTCGAGGATCTCAGGAAAACTCCACTCAAAGTGGACGCTTTCTCTGTTCATACTCAGTCCTGCGAGAGAGCTGTACAGGATGTCTCAACTGCTTCCCAAGCTGTGTACGGTCACGAGAGGAGAGATGGGTGGGTGAGAGCTAGGATAGACCATCGAGAAATGCTCCCAGTGTTCAGATCGAAGCAGGACATACTTAAGAGCTTTTCAGGTTCGAGTGGCTGATGAAGAGGCTGAAGCCATCGTTAATGCTCATAAGAGCTGAAAGTCCTCATAAGATCATAATATATGATCTTATGAGGCCACGGTTTTCAGGGATCCAGGAAGAACAGGCGTGTAAACCTACACGTGGAGGTGGCAAGTCTCCCGCTACTCGATCAGAGTAAAGCTGGTGAGCCGCGCCTATTCTTTGAAGGAAAACTTAAAATTCTTAAGTTTTACGTGAAATCTAAACATTTTTTCAGCACCCAGAGGTGTTGAAACACGCAAGAAAGCAAGGATGAGGTCAGAAAAGCAGCTTTTAGATAAATCATATGCAGAACAGCTGCGCGCTTTGGTTTGGGTGCCCTGAGGCTGCGTTAGGCAGCCTTCAAATCAGAAAATCGCGATTTTGACCATGAAAATGAAATTTTTCGGAAAAGTTGCAAATAATAAACCCATCTTATAATTAATTTTTACATAGGAATACATATTAGCCACTTTGTTTTTCCAAAATTTCAACCCTGAACCCAGAGTATGATATGCCCTAATGACGCATGACTCACCACCAGGTCTGCGTCACGAGGTGAAGCGAGCAGCGTGCCTGACAACAGCACCTGACCTTGGAGTGTTGTGACGTGTCTCCAGAAGTCTCCTCATAGCAGCAGTACAGCCAGGGCCGGATTAACCATTAAGCAAAATAAGCCCGTGCTTAGGGCATCAAGGGAAGGGGGGCACCACAGAAATTTTCCATTTCTCTGATACCAGATGGGAGGCACATGCTATGGCAACAGCAGCAATTTTGAAATCTTTCCTTAAAATTTTAGAAGCGTTAGAATGTATAGCTGAAGACCAGTCACAAAAGGGAGACACTAGAAGAGAAGCAAATAATATTGCAAATAAGATGCAAGAGCTAGAATTCGTTTTTATGTTGAATTTTTGGGATGAGATTTTGCAAAATTTTCATAGAGTAAGCAAAGTTCTACAGAATAAGGATGTGAACTTAAAAACATGTGCAGATCTGTATGGATCATTAGCTGACCAACTGTGCACTTCACGAGATGAATTTGAAAGATATGAAGCAGCTACAAAGGAAATGCTACCAGATGTTGATTACAAGGCAGCTCAAACTCGCAAACGTATCAGAAAGAAGGTACCCAATGACGGAGATGCACCAGAAGTATATCTGAATGCCAGAGATAAATTTCTTATCACCACCTTTTACACAATTGTTGACAAACTTGAAACCGAGATGAGAAGAAGAGGAGAGATATACAAAGAAATAGCAGAGAGATTTTCTTTCTAAGTGATGTGCCACATAATGTCACCACTTCATCATCTACTGAAATTGAAAGGTATTCTCATGGTTGTAAAAAGATGATTGATGCTTACCCAGAGGACTTGAACACTAATTTCTCTGCTGAGCTTCAGCAGTTTCACTCATATGTGTGCCATAAGTTCAGTGCAAAAAAAAATGTAAAAACAAGATTCAGTCATGCTGAACTTTATAAAATAATTGTAGAAGACAATATTGAGTGTGCCTTCCCAAATGTAGAAATTGCCTTTCGTATATTTTTAACATTAATGGTCACAAATTGCTCAGCTGAGCGTTCATTTTCTCAGTTGAAGTATATTAAAAATACCAACAGAACAACTATGCAACAAGGCAGGCTGGATGCCTTATCCTACTAAGTATAGAAGCAGATGTGTTACGTAAGATTAGTTTTGAGGATCTGATCAAAGACTTTGCAATTAAAAAAAGTAGGAGAAAACTTTTCAAATATAAATGAAGTGGAAGTATACAAAAATAAACATTATTTTCCATCTTACTGTAAGTTTTGTTTCATTTCAAAAAATAAAATTTTATTTTATGGTTTATTTTTGTTTATATTTTGAATTACATATATATGGGGCACCAAAATCTTTTAAGTGCTTAGGGCCTCTAAAGGTCTTAATCCGGCCCTGAGTACAGCCAAGAAACATATGCACCTACGTCCTACAGTAACAAGAAAGATGAAATTACCGCTAAACAATATCCTTAACACACAATACGCCGTGACTTTTCCAAATCAGTGAGTGTTTAAACGTAGCAGTGACGCAATTAATTATGTGCTCAAAATAAATTATAAACGTACAGACTCCGCCAAACGTAATGCTATTTATTTGAGTGTTGATGAGATGTCGAAAATCTTTATGTTGGTTGAAAAGTGGCCGAGGAGAATTGTAAAATACCAGCTACAGCAGGTGCAACAAGAGTGACGGTCAGTGACACCCCTTCATACTGTACAGTGTACATATTTGCCTGTTAACTGCGAGCCGTGATACGAATCAACCCTGCATTGAAAAACGATTAATGTGGTAAACTAATCCTTTAATACAAACAATGTTAATAACGGACTAGTGTCCACGCGTTACCGTTTCATTCTTGATAGACTATTTGAAATAGCCGCTTTTTTCGGCCTGAAAGCTTTATTTATTAAATGCGCGAGTTGATGACATACGTTGTTTTTATACCGTACTCGAGCATGAGTATACAGTATTACTTAATGATTTTATGAAATGTAGAGATGAACAAGGTGAAAATAGGTTGGAGCTTAGAGAATATTTAGAAGACACTTCCCCCGAGAAGTACCAGTCGCTTTGGGACGCTGGTCTAGAGCGTTACAATCCCTCCTTCGCCTCCCTCTTCAGTATAGATATCTATTTTTATCTTTTATTTATTTTTCATTATCTTTTTTCTTATCTTAAGCGACAGCGCTCACAAAGCAACCTTGTTGGTCAACAAACTTATTAGGACGTGTACATAGACATAATTAAAAAATGAGTGAGGAGTAAATAGAAACACATCTGCAAATAATATTTAGTATATTATTTGCTATATCTTCATATACGCTCAAACTGCTGTCACGATTTAGAGGATTTCATTATATCATACATCGACATGAACTCTGAACAGTTTTAAATTGAAAAAAAAAACAGATGAAAAGAGAATAAGCTGTCACTTCGAGCGTATTGTATATATGACTACATTTCATGATAATATTGTAATATTCGACCGTGTACTCGAGAATGCTTTTGAATCTATATGTTCAAAGGTAAAGAATTATGAAAATGTTACATCCAAGTGTAAAATAGAAACAAAATAATCCTAAATGCTCTTAAAGCTCTGTATATCGAATACATTAAACGGGTCATTATTTCTAAAAAGAATTGCTTGTATTATACAAAAAAAAAGGATGTACCTATTTCCACCATTATTTGTGAATTTACTGGACTAATAAAAAATAATCTCTTGACATTTGAATAAATATTTTATGTATTGTATGTGTTGTATTATTATTCCAAAAAAGACTGGTATGTATTAACTATTTCAGCCATTATTTGTAAGTTTACTAATATAAAATTGATCTTTTGACACGTTACTAAATATTATTTGCAGATTTGTTTCTATTTACTCTTCACTCATTTTCTAATTATGTCTATGTACGCGTCTTAATAAAGTTGGTACAAAGTTGTTTTGTGAGCACTGTCGCTTGAAGATAAGAAAAAAGATAATGAAAAATAATAAAAGATAAAAATAAATATCTATATTGAGGATTAAAACATTTTAACTACCACACTGATATAAAGATTAAGGTTGGAGTTCAACTCCCGATAGTGTAACATAACATGTCTAACAGAATGGAATGGTGGCCGCTAAAGTTCATAGTATGACGTCACACACACCCAAAATGTGTGTATATATATATATATATATATATATATATGGGATTGAACTCAGAATGGTCCCCTGAGGTTTTTTCATGATACACACAGACCGTGTATGGAACAAGGAACTCTTCTGGGAAAATTAAATCCACTATTGTATAGTCCAAATAAGTAATGGTAAATGATAAACACTAGTTTTTTTTAATGATGTTAGCCCGACGTGGGCAACGGGTCACTAGCAAAGAGGCCCCCAAAAATATAGCTTCTCTCACCAGCTATCTGCAAAGCAGATAGGATCCAGCTTTGGGACAGGATCTAGGGGTTACAGCTACACCTAGCCTACTATATCAAGAACCTCAATATAAGCAAAAGACTCGTTGCATTCGCGTCGGATTGAATACATCAAAGAAAAAGTGGTAACTATTGTATTTTTAGCCAAAATCAAAACTTAAACCTCAACTGGCAAAATTGAGCGTCCACTTTTCAAGGCACATAAGGCCGCTGGCTCTTGGTAACAGAAACTACTAGTCTGCCATTGTTGAATCCTCCAGCCAGTAGCAACTGTTGCCCATCTTGAAGATTTGGTTCTGCTAGCAAACAAAGCTGCTCGGAAAGGAACTCACACAGGTGTTGCTTGTTTTTGGTATTACCGATATATTTTGCCCACTGCTTGGGAAGTGATATCTGCGGACTGTGTATTCCCATGGAGGCACTGATTCCTCGTCTTGATCACTCACCAGATTTGATTGTGTTCGTTTGACACTGGTCGAATAACATCATCAACCCTACAACAATTATTTTGACCAAGTGGTGCTGTTATGAAATTATAGTGTTGCATGGCCATTTCTCCAAATGAATTTTTGCCACCACTACCAATCATATGCACTTGTGCCATGCCCTCAAATACATGTGCAGTCATCATTCCCGGAGATGGTGCAGGTAACTTTGATATGACGTCAACAGTTTTCTCAATTTCTCCAAAAAGTACACTTTCGTCGTTTTCCTCATCCAGATGAGCTAATGCCAGTGAAGACCCGCTAACTCAGGAGTTAGCGGGTAGTAATTCAATATCCAGAAACAGACGTGGCTGTATTATGTACATCTCTCTACCACGAACTCAACTGTCAAGAGCTATGGTTTCGCACAGGTATCAAACCTAAGTTACGTTACATACCTTGTCACAATGTATCCGTTCATCTCGGTCAATGTGTATGCAGAGCTCTTCCAGCTTTCCATGCAATCACAGGCTGTGATTCCACTAGCTATTTCTCCGGCATTGGCAAGAAGAAGGGTTGGAAACTCATGCTGAAGGACTCATCAATCCAAGAAGAACTGTGTCTCATAGGGACAAGAGCAGACATTAAACAATCATCATTGGAAGCAGCAGAAAAGTTTGTATGTAGGTTGTACATCCCAAACCAGAAATTGGGAATAACTGTTCATGACGTGCGATACTGTCATAAACGTCCACAGAATGAACAATTCATAGGTCATGACCTCTTTGAGACTGATATCACGTCCTTTCTCAGCAATCAGAAGTCGACCAAACTGTCGACCTGGACCGTTTTCATAACAGTGTACACGGTGCTGAATTCACTGGGAGAACCATTTATGATGAAGGTACTCCAGCTAGGCACTTTCTGGTCACCTGGACTGATAGGGTTTAGGTAAATCTCAAACAGTTTTGTAGGTCACATTCCTATTACGGCCCATGCTAAGTCCATCGATATTGTAGTTTGATAATCAGCATCTGTGTTTCTGAACCAGTCCTCGTTGATGGCTTGTGTGTATTTGGTAATGGTAGTGCGTCGTCCGTATGATCCGAATTCTTAGATATTTCGAAGTGATCTATGTTTTCCTAAGGATCGTTGTCGTTTGGAATGTCTGCGTGGTCAGGTCTTGGATGAGATGGACCAAACTTACCTCGCTGATACATCACGAGTTGTGACGTGAGTGTTATTTTTGCCATCTAGCGTCTCCTCAGTGATATTGTTGTTATCTGCTGCCACTTGTACAAATTTCCCTTGTGCTATTTTTGGAGGAATGACAACACCTAGTGCATCTGATTTGGCCAATGTCTATTTAGCAATCTCGATGTCTTCATATGATGCGAGTGGCCTAGGCGATTCCGAATGGTCACAAGTTGTTTACTGCCCGTCAGGTGACGAATTGCCATTGTTAAGCTTGCGTATTTTGGCGTTTCACTCTCGAATGGGACGCACAGTAAACTATATCCTGGGCAACTGTGATGATCCTTCTTTTGTCCGAAATATTGCTACACTTAGGTGATGTCAACTCTCTTCTGAACCATGTTTCTCAGTTGAGATGATACAACGTAGCAGGAAATAGAGATTATTGGGCACAACAGTTTTAACAGCTTGATTAGTTAATTCGGTGATGCTTACTGGTTGGCAGGATATACCTTTGCATTGTTTGATATCGGACTTGATCAGTTTGGTAGCATTGAAGAGTAATGTACGTGTGCTCTGTGAATCATCCGTTGGTTTTGGCTCTTCGGGTTGTCCCAGTGATTGAACTAGTGTCGACTGTGCTGGTTGTTTGAATGCTGAGTTTATAACATGCTGCAAGGAGAGTGAACTTGAATGCACTAGCTCAGGTTTTGATTTATTGTACGATTGATGAAAGACAATGCTTTCCTTGAAATGGTTCTTGGGACGCTTCTTCAATTTTTGGTTTGTGTAGCTGACTACTGATACTCTGTGTTGCTGCAGTAAACTTTTGTACATTGACAAAAGAACACCCATATCAAATGATTTTCCACCTTCTATGTCAGGTTGTATACTTGAGACTAGCTGTTGAAACGAATCTGCATACACTTCTTCAGCAACATTCTCTTTGAACGCTCGGTACTTTAAGTTCGATTTGCTTGTATACACGGCATAACACGCTTTGTGATACTGAACATCTGCTGCCACCAAATCCTGTCTGGCTCCATAAAGAATGAGAAGCATATCGTCATCGCCTTGTGAATCCACAGCATCCATGATAGCCTGGCACGCCTGAAGTGTTGCAACTTTGTACATGACTTTTACCTTTTTGTGCGTTTTATTCTTACAGAAGATGCACTTCGAGGAGTCAAAGGGTTCTGTCATCGACCTGGTCTTTCTAGATGATGAGGATGGTTCATCTGTTAGTGCTGCAACTGTGACAGCTGGTGAATCATACCGTAGATTTTGTTTGCTAGTGTACTTTACATAGCAAGTTGAATGCCACAGAACTGGTGCAACTGGTGCTGCAACTGTGACAGCTGGCGAATCATACCATAGATTTTGTTTGCTAGTGTACTTTGCATAGCAGGTTGAATGTCACAGAACTTCATGGTGTGGAGGAGGAACTAAATGTTCTCCCAATTTCTCATGTACATCGTCTGAACGCAGCTTTATTGCATCAATAAGGATTGGTATCGTCACTTTTTGGCAAATAACGCACTTACTAAAGTTTGGGAATTTTGACTCTTCACGTAGTCGAAATGAGACTGGTGGTACGTCGGTTGCATTTCTATCCTCATCCTCTATGTTTCACAAATAAGCTTTCACCCTCCTGCAAGACAAAAAAAAAGAAATTAAGTTTCTTTCTGATATATTTTAGCTAATTTAGTGCTTATTCATGCTAATTACACGTGTGATATATCATTGAATAGATTATTTAATTCCCTTTCCATTGATATACAACACTTGTGGCATTCCTGCCAAAATCGTTCCAAAGTAATCATGCCATCAACAATTTAGATGCAAAAACCGAGTTTTTTCGGTCGCTACCATGCCACATAAAATTGCATCTACAGAAAAACTGATACCACAAACTGGTTCTACTAACTACCAGGCGATGATCCTGAAGGGTTGTCCTAAAAAGATATATGCTCAAACTAAGTGTGTAGACAGTGTAGTGCTGGTTGAACCAATCCCTTTATTTGGCCGTCTACAAAAATTAGCTCCTTGACTAATTAGCCATTATTATGTGAAAATACTTCTAGTTGGCCTACCCCAGAAGTAGAAACATCAGTGGTATATATCTCTGCTATGAAGGGGAACAAGAGTAAAGGAGGGTTATTGGAAACTGCTGCAGCATTATTAGTTGGTAATACTAGCGAAGCCACTGTAAGAATGTGTTTGATAGTGGCAGCCAGTGTAGCTTTGTTAAGACCAGAACTTCCAGAAATTTAAAAATAAAAGGGCTTAAGAGAGAAAATTTGAAAATTTCTGGGTTTGGGGATTCAAAGGAGAACCAAAGTTAAGAAGGTAGAAGTTCTGGTTAAGGGGTTGTTACCACAGGTGTCCTCATTAAGGTCCAAGCTGTAGAGATTGAGGAACTTTGTGCTCCAGCCACTACTTATTTAGATATAGTATGTATCCAAGAATTACAAGTTATAGATACTGATTTGGGTAATAATAAGTTTGAAGGAACCAAAGAGATTATTCTTTTGGGTGGAGCTTACTATTATTGGAACTTGATCACTGGTAATATTGTCCGCACACCTCAATGTCCCGTAGTTATTGAAAAGAAACTGGGCTGGATACTCCATGGTACAGTAGCTATTGCAATGGAATGGGGGTTAAAGCTCATTTTGTTAAAAGTGAGGAGAACAGCCATGGTTTGGAAAGTTATTTGAAATCCTTTTGGGACAGTGAATCCATTGGCATAAGGGACAAGCAGGAGAAAGAGACAAATACAGTGAACAGGGAGATTTTAGGGCAATTTGGAAATGGTATTAAGTTTAGAAATGGTTGCTAGGAAGTTGGTCCCTTGGAAGGATTCTTGTAAACAATACTCTGACTTTCAGCTAGCTAATAGGAGGTTAGAGACTTCCTTGCGCAGGCTAAGAAAAAATGAAGCGTTGTTAAGAGTTGCATCTGTTAAAAAAATAGTCTTCCTAGTACAGTAAGGGAGGTTTAAGGTTTAAGCATATTCAATCTCCTGAATGGTGACCCGTTTTTACAATGCTCTAACAAAGGTGACATTATCGCAGGAGGTTCTGTGGTCCCTTCTCCTTCGCCATTATGGGATCAGTTTAAGTCGTGACTTCAACAAATAAACATTTTCACCAAAATAGAACAAAAGCTCTGAACCAAACAATGCCTTCTGCACAACAGCACACACCCATATCAAACACGTTTGGTCTAAATCCTAGTAAGAAGAGAGTTGGCAACACTGAACCCTACCCACGCCTTTCTAAAATATAAATGGCTAACGTATTAGTAGAGAATCGTTATTACATTTCTAACCATGCTTCTTACGGTGGGGCCGAAAAAGTCTACAGAGGGACTTATGACGAAGAAGTACAGTCAACGATGTCGAAAAGTTTAAGTTTTTAGTTACTCCAACTCATCTGCCCAAGGACATAAACCTGATTTTCAGTGTTCCTTGTCATTTACGAAAAATGACAATAATAATAATAATAATAATAATAATAATAATAATACAGTGCGAAATACAGGTATTTATACTATCCCTTGTAATGATTTCCAGGAGGTATACATTGTCGAGATTGACGAATTATAAAAAGAATTAATGAACACAAACGTGATATGAGACTAGGTGTTGTGGGTTCTTCTTTGTATACACAGAAATTAAATATGAACCATTAGTCTATCGGCTGAAAGGGGTCCTGTGTGCATTTCGGTGTGCCCTAAGTTTCTCTTTCAATTTCCTCATGGGACCCTCTAAGATAAAAAACAAAACCCCAGGGTAGACTTCCTGGATCATGGAAGGAACTTGGGAAATTACCATTAACATGGCACCATATTCAAGCATTACCGACATTGTGATATCACATTTTTTGTCAAGAAATATGGCAATATGGAGATCAAATGAAAGCTTGTTTTGCATGAATTGTCATGAAATATTTCTGAATGGTATTTTTACACTGTGATGTGAATCATAATTATTTATTGTATTTTCATAGTTCTAACAAAAGTTTTTTCTTCTGCTTCAGCAATGACAAGGACGCCGAATGTGTTCCTTCCTGCTGGTGAAGAAATCAAAGAAATTGACAAATAAAGATGGGTGACATACCACTGAAGAGAAGTCTGAGGGACTCTTTGGAAGCAGATTATAACAAATGCATCATATGCCAGCAAGATACAAGACAAGCTCTGTCTAGTACAGAACAAGGGAGAAAATGCATTTCAGATGCAACCAAAATTAGGGATGATCATGTATATCAAAGAATGATTAATAGAAACACAGATCACTTCGTTTATCATGTAAGCAATAAATGCTACAGAACATACACGCTGAAGAAATCTCTAGAGAAAATTATGAAAGAAAAACATCATCAAATACCACAGAGTGCCTAGTTGTCCAAAGCACACAGACGTCAGACTCTGATTATCCAGGTAGGTCTACAAGCGCAAAGACTAAGCCACGTGCACCTCCTAGTAGCTACAATGTTGACATGTACAGGCAATGCAGCGGCTCCAGTGGAGGGAGCTCTTCAATCTGCATGGTGTACAAAGGTACCAGGAAGAGCTTTCTTTGGTTCAAGACCTGAAAGAAAAAGTGGCACAGAACGACAGGAAAAGTAGTCGGGAAAATCTGAAGGCCTTTACACAATGCTCAGATACACTTTTAAAAGACTTTGAAGAGTTCAAGGCTGAACAGAGAAACAAAAGTGAAACCTATAGTACAGTATATCTACTGGGACAACTTCATCCAACTGGTGTCGTTGTTGAAGGACCTGATCAGAGCAGATCGAGAGGGGAACTGGGAACTTCACCTTTATACTGTTCAAGCTATCCTTCCACTATTTGCTGTCTTTGATAGAACAAATTACCTGCGTTGGTGCTCTCTGTATATTGAGGACATGAGGAAGCTTCCAGATGTTTCACCAGATATTCACCAGTGTTTCCTTGCTGGAAAGTTTGTTGTGAAAAGAACCCAAGGCCTGTTCAAAGCTGTTGGGGTGGATATGTGTTTGGAACAAACAATCAACCGCTCACAGAAAAGTAGTGCAGGTATCATTGGCACTTCTAGAAGAAAGCAATTTGTGGCACAGTGGGAAATAATATACCATGAGATGCTTGCAGTTAGCAACTTACACAGGGAGCTAAGTGGGTCTAAACCAAACAACTTTGAGATGATAGTAAGCCATGAATTCGACAAAGCTGAGACAGATGCAAATGAGAAGATGTTGGACGGTATGATCACTTACATAGAGGCTCAGGAGAATCCTTTCAGTGTCCTCTCAACACGAGAATCAAAGCTGCACAACATTCTAACACAAGAAATTATGCCTGGAAAAGTAAGAACACAACTTCTTAGTCTGAAGGAAAGCAGCTCAACAAAGTATGACATATTTCTCACAGAAAGATTTGTGCACAAGACAAAGAGATTATGTGACACAATTCATCGAGCAAATCTGAAGACCTTCAACAGCATCCGATCTGATATGAAATCAAGTTGCCCAAGTTTCAATTTCTTTTAAGTTTCCTATCTCCAAAGGTTTGGAGTGAACCCAAATGATCCCAGTTTGGAACGAATTTTTACAAAAGCAGAAGAGTATCTAGTGCAAGTACTGAAGCGGGGTTCATCATGCAGAACCACCTGATTAACTGCGATACCGAATCTACCATCGAAGCAAAGGTTTGACAATGGACCAGCTGCTACCAACTAGTGAACTAGTGCCTCAACCATGGGTCACATTAGAAGGTTCTTCTATGCAGCATCTATTCAGATGACCTGTCTGAGTGAAGCTTCCTTTGACCCAAAGCTGTATGGGTTTACAGACATTGATGGTCTACTGATGTTCCACCTGCATCCAGCTGCTACCGGACGATCTTGCAATTAGTTGTAACTGCCAAAAATGTGCTTCCAGAAGATGTGACTACAGACGTCTTGGAGTCCAATGTTGTGTATTTTGCAAATGTCAGTCAGATGGATCCCAGTGTAGGAATCCACGTAGTGTTCTTTGAGTGCCTATGCAAACCAGATAATACTGTATCCTCACTACTGATATGTATTTTTGTGTCAATTTTTGTATTGGGGTGATTATACGAGGGTAATTCAATAAGTATCCGCACTTTTTATTTTCACAATTTTATTTTCACATCTGATAGATTATAAACACATCACTTCTGAACATAGTCTCCCTGTTTCTCAATACACTTAGTCCAGCGATCTACAAGCTTCCTAATGCCATCACAAAATAATGTTTTTGGCTGTGTGCATAGCCAGTCATGCACCGCCTCCTTGAGGTCATCATCGCCTTGGAATCGCTGACCTCTCAAAGCGTCTTTTAGTGGTTCAAACAGGTAAAAATCCGAAGGTGCCAGGTCTGGACTGTAGGCTGGATGGTTGAGAACTTCAAATTTAAGTTTTTGAAGGCATTTTCTAGTCTGTGCAGCGGTATGAGGGCGCGCATTGTCGTGTAACAAAATAACACCTTCCGACAATCTCCTCCGTTTTGTGCGAATTACTTGCTTTAACTCATTCCGAAGCATGTCAGAATACGATGCACTTGTTACTGTAGTTCCACGCTCTAGATAATGTTCAAGGTTATCCAGAATATCAAGAATATCTCTTCTCATCTCACGCTCTGTGTGCGTACCTCTTTCTAAAACATCGTTAGGTGTTGTTCCAATCGTACGATGGTGTGAACAGTTGTATGATGAGGCCAGTGATTCCAGAATGCCTATATATCTGTATGTGTTTTTATGTGTAAAATAGCGATGCATGCGTTCCTTTATGGTACGTTGAACTCTTTCAGCAAAAGAGGCCTTATGTATAGAATTGCTAGTGTAGTAGCTGATATTAAACTCTGTCAACATGTTCTGAAAAGCTCGGCCTATAAATTCCTTCCCCATATTCGTACAAAAATAGCCTGGAATCCTGTTTTCTTTCAACATCAGCGTTTTGGTGGCTTTAGCAACTGTTTCAGGTGATTTATTTTTCAGGGGAATTAGCTACAGATATCTAGAGAATACATCTATTATGAATAGGATATAGCGGTAGCCATCATTATACACTGAATATCCCCGCAAGGGGGTTCTAAGCTCGTGCTCTTGAGTGCTCTTTGTGCTCGTTTGTACGTGCTTGTTCCTGGAGGTTTCACGTGCGCCCTCCCGGCCCTAGCACCCAAGGATGATGGGGCTCGACCCTGCAGTCCTTGTCATCCTTGGTCTTTTTCCACTTCGACTGTCCCCTCCACCCTTTCTTTTTCCTCTGTCTTTCCTCTCACTTTTTCTTTGTTTTTCCACTGAGATATGCCCTTTTAAATAGAGGCGAATCGGTTCTTCCCGAACTTAAAAAAAAAAAAAAAAAAAAAAAAACACTGAATATCTTTGCATGTCTGTTAAATCCGCTTGCCAAAATAGAGTCAATCGATGTGTTGGCTGTTTTAAACCTTTTTCTCACCGGCTTATGAAGTGTATATGCATCCTGCTCCTGCAAAAACCTCTCAACATCTTTTTTCCCTACTCCATCATTGTAAACACGTCTGTACAGTCTATCAACACCGCCGTAGGAGGCTGGGCTAGAAATGTCATAATAGTGTCTTCTTAATATGTTAGCCATTTGCGTATTTTAGAGGCACGTGGAGAGGGTTGACCGTTGTTGTTTGGTCTCTTCTTTCTCCTCTTCAGAGACGCTACCGTTGGGGTGATGGCGTGCTTCAGTTGTGGCACATGCAAGGATTGTTCCAAGTCTTTTAACCTGTTCAGATTTCCTATCAATGTTTTGGGGACATTTATTTGTTGTAGCTTTGATATGCTTCCATCCTGATGGTGAGTGTCTGTCCCACTTTCTCACCAGATCATGGACGATGTCAACGATATTCGAACCCTGTACCTTTGCTCCTTGAACAATGACTTCGCCTGTATCGGTCTACTGTATGATGGGGTCCTCACTCAATACATTATAAAGATTTAAGCCTTTATTCCTCAACGTATGTGGTAGACTGCTTTTTAATACATGTTCGATATGTTGTGGGGTCGCACCGTTATTCTGGTTGGTCATTGTTATTTTATTTATTTGTCGGGTTCGAAATCCCAGCTGAGCCGTGAACGGCCAAATTCTAAAGGGCAAGTTCTACCTAAAGCCCAAGTTAAGCTAAATTAAAACTTACGGATTTGAGATCCTATTAGGTCCTACCTCAGGGTAACCTCAGGGTTGCTGACTCGATGCGGGCCTACCTTAGACCTTAAATTACATGAACTTAAAAGTAAACAAAAGGGTACTATTTGTGGTCTTCTTTCTGAACCTTGCAACAACAACGCAACCTGGACTATTGCACGATGCAACAATCATGTATCTAAACAACCAAACTGAATTGCAAGAGAGCTCTCTATCAAACCACACCTTTACGTACGACCTTCCACAAACGAGTAGAAAAGACGCGCAGCGTCTCAAAATGATGCCAACAGTGTGACCAAACAATGATGCCACAAGAGCTCAAAAATGCTAGCTCTAAATTAATTTAATTTTTCACTAACCTTACAATTATGAGATGGATATATACACACACCTTAACTTAATATATATACAAGCAATGCTGCATCAATCAGCTTAGTCATCGTATCGCCTTGGGACAACAATGGTTCTTCCTCTTCTAGATTTTCTAACACTCCCCACCGAAGAGGCATTGTTGTCATTACCTTCTGCAAGGTTAGCCAAGCCTTCTTCATGAGGCTGTAACTCAAATGTTTCATCTTGACTATCTGTGTTTTTGCTGATTTCTAAAGCATAGAGTTTTTGTATAGGTCTCTTTAACTTTCCTCCTGAAGTCTTTACCAGTGCAGACCTAACTAAATTGTCTTTGCCAACAAACAACTCTTCAATTATGCCAAGCTTCCAGCATTGCCTTGGTCTTTCATCCCCAATCATTACCACTTCTCCCACCTTGATACAATTTGCATTGGAGCCCTTTACCTTGCCTGATGGGTAATAATTGAGTTCTGGCAAGTATTCCATCTGCCACCTCTTCCATAACTGATCTTGTAGCTCTTCAAGGTACCTGAACCGTCTGGTTAACTCTCCTTGAGTGCTCTGGATGGGCTGCAAGTCTTCTGGCACACTGGGGTTTGATGTTAATCGTTTACCACAAAGAAATGATTTGGTGTCAATGGCTCTGCATCCTGCCTACTGTTGTAAACAAAAGTGATAGGCCTACTGTTCACCATTGCTTCTACTTCACATAAAACAGTAGAGAATTCTTCTTTGCTCAAATGAGCATTAGCTAAAAGTTTCTTTAATGGACACTTTACACTTCTCACTAGCCTTTCCCAAAATCCTCCCCACCATGGTGCTCTCTCAACAATAAACTCCCACTGTACCCCTTGGTGTGAAAAGTAGGATTGGAATCCTTCCTCTTTTAGCAAGGACCAAATTTCTTGGAGTTCCTTTGCAGCCTTTTTGAAGGTTTTTGCATTATCTGATATGATTTTATTTGGGAAACCCCTTCTGTTCACAAACCTTTTAAAGGCCAAAAGAAATACATCACTACTTAAGTTGCTTACCAACTCCAAATGGATTGCTCTGGTGGTAGCACAGGTGAAAAGACATATATAACCTTTGTTAGACTCCCCTCGCTCATACACATAGACTAGCCCTGCAAAGTCTACTCCCACTACATCAAATGGGGCAGTATAGACACACCGTTCTCTTGGAAGTGGAGCCACCTTTTCATAATAAGGCTTTGCACTCCAACGCTTGCAAACCACACATTTATGCAAGACCTTTTTCACTACTTGTCTAATTTTGAGAATCCAAAATTGTTGTCTAATCTCTATTATCACTTCTCTAACTCCAACATGTAACAGCTTATGATGAGTATCCAGGATCAAAAGGTCCACAAAGTGCCCCCCAGAAGGTAGCAAAATTGGATGTCTTTTCTCCTCTGGAAGCCCAGAAAACTGTAGTCTACCTCCTACTCTCAATAAATCCTGATCCAAAAACACATCCAAACCCTTGAGCGCAGAATGTGTTGGTAGAACCTGTAATGGATGGCTGGTGAGCAATTCTCTCTCTTCACCAAATTTTTTCTTCTGCATATATACCACCCAGTATTTCCTGGCTTGCTGAATCTCATTACTGTTCAGAATTCCTTCCCTTCTTGTTTCTCCCTTAATGTTGTTGGTTAAATCTATATATCCATGCTGTCACTCTTAACAATCTTTTCAGACTGCTAATGTCCTCAAGCCTCAATATGGGGTCCTGCTGCATAACTTGACAACTGTTCACAGCGCATTTTCTCACCTCACTCACCCATGCTTCTTCAGCCTGGCATTCTCCTACAATAGGCTGATTAGAAGGCCAGTTTTCACTTCCAAGTTTTAGCCACTCTGGCCCATTCCACCACAAACTTGATTGTGAAAGATCTTTCACCGAAATTCCTCGTGTTGGTAAATCAGCGGGGTTTTGGATGCCTGGACAATGCTTCCATTGCTTGGGATCTGTGTGCGCTTGAATTTCCTCCACCCTATTGGCAACAAATGGTTTCCATTTCCTTGCCTGACTTCTTAACCAGTGCCAAACTATAGTGGAGTCTGTCCAATAATAGCTTGGAATTTCATAGAGGGCCAAAGACTTTCGCACTGTAATTGCAAGCCGACTAGCAATAACGGCACCCATCAATTCCAACCTTGGAACAGAAAGCCTTTTCAAAGGTGCTACTCTACTCTTTGCCGCAACCAACCTGCAACTTACTTCTTCTTGCAATGCGCCTCTTATATAAATACAAGTTGCATAGGCTTCCTCACTTGCATCACAAAAGATGTGCAGCTCCAAATTGTCTGGACTATTGTTCAACTCTCCAAAGTACCATCTTGGGATTTCAATGTCTCCAAGATGTGCCAATTCTTTGAACCAATATTTCCACCTTACCACCATATGATCAGGTAACTCTTGGTCCCAACCAAGTCCAATTTCCCAGAGGCTCTGAAACCAAATTTTTGACTTTATCACAAATGGAGCCAGGAATCCAAGAGGATCAAAGACCTTCGAAGCCAAACTAAGAGCTGTACGTTTTGTCCACCTTGTCTCATTCTCGGCCAGCTCTACTAAAGATTTCCCATTGAAGGTAAACAAATCATCATCTTGCTGCCAAACGATGCCTAGCACCTTTGCGTCTATTGCCCACAACTCCTTAATACCAGAATCCTCAATACTTTCTGCTGCATCAGGTACTACAGAGGAATGACTCATGAACTCTTGTAATTGCGAATGATTGGTCTGCCATTTTCTGAGCTCCATGCCAGCCTCCCTCATTATAGCTCTAGCCTCCATGAATATCTGTTTAGCCATTTCTGTATTATCCACGGAACATAGCAAATCATCAACATAAAAATTTTTCCTTATGTGTTCAATAGTGTTAGGATAGACTTCAGAATATTTCTTAAAATGGTACTGCATAGTAGCTGCCAACAGAAATGGACTGGAGCTGAGGCCAAACAACACTGACTTCATTCTATATGCTTGAACCTTAGGTTCATTTTCCAACAAGTCTTTCGTATCCACCCACAGATACCTTACTGCATCTCTGTCCTCTGGTTTTAACTTTATCCGCAAAAAGGCTTGCTTCACATCTGCAGTCAATGCTACTCTACCAAACCTGAATCTCAGTAACAAGGAAAATAAATCTGCATTTAAATTTGGCCCAGCATCCAAACAGTCATTCAAGGACACACCACCTTTGTCCTTGGCTGAGCCATCAAAAACTACCCTCAGTTTGGTGGTAGTTTTGTCTCGCCGTACCACTGCATGGTGTGGCAGATAATGTGCCTCCTGGCTCACCAGCTCACCTTGCACCTTTTCAGCATAGCCCTCCCTTACATAACTTAGGATGGCCTCATCGTATTCAATTAACAACTCCTCATTTTTTCTTAGCCTGTACAATGAAGTCTCCAACCTCCGATTAGCTAGCTGAAGGTTTGAACCGGGTTTGCAAGAATCCTTCCATGGTAGGCCAACTTCATAGCAACCATCTCTAAACCCAATCCCTTTTTCAAAGTGCTCTAAAACATCATTGTTCACTGTACTTGCCTGGTTGTCCTTTATACCAATAGATTCAAGTTCCCAAAACGCTTTCAAATGCCTTTCCAGACCATGGCTGTTCTCCTCAATCTTAACAAAGAGAGCCTTAACTTCCATTTCATTGCAATAACTACCATGTAGCATCCAGCCTAGCTTACTTTCAATAGCTACTGGGCCTTGAGATGTACGGACAATATTACCAGTGATGAAGTCCCAATAATAGTCAGCTCCAATCAAAAGACTAATATCTTCTGTTCCCTCAAACTTATTATTGCCCAAATTAATTCCTTTAACTTGCAATTCTTGGACACATGCCATATCTAAACAAGTAGTGACTGGAGCACAAAGTTCCTCAATCTCTACAGCTTGGACCTTGATAGTGGGACTTTGCGGTAACAACCCTTTAACCAGAACTTCTACCTTCTTAAATTTGGTTCGGTTTTGAACGGAACCCCCAAACCCAGAAATTCTTAAATTTTCCCTCTTAAGTTCTTTAAACTTCAATTTTCTGGAAATTCTGGTCTTAATAAAACTACACTGGCTACCAATATCAAACAACACTCTTACAGTAGCTTCTCCCTCATTCCCAATTAATAAGGCTGCAGCTGTTTGCAATAATCCCCCTTTACTTTTACTCCCTTGCATAGCAGTGGCATGTGCCATTGATGTCTCTACTTCTGGGGTAGGCCTACTAAGAGTGTTTTCACACAATAATGGCTGATGCCTACCATGACATTTTTTGCACAAAATTTTAAACTTACAAAACCTTGCTCTATGACCTTTCAAAAAACATTTAAAACATGCTGTGGACTTAGTTACCCTGTCCTTTCTCTCCTCAAAGGGTAAGGCCTCAGCCACCTCACATTTATATGACTTGTGGTTGCCTTCGCAAAATATACATTCCTTGATTCCCTTTAATTTATTCTCAGAGGAAGCATGTAGAGCTGACACTGTACCTGGGCTATTCCTTTTGTGGAAACTTTGGTGCTGTGCCTGCCTTTGTCCTCTTGTTTACCATCCCACTGTGCAAACTCAACTCCCTCTCGTCTTGCTAATTCTGTGCCTAAAAGACTTAACATCTGCTGAAGGGGGATGTACACATGTTCTGCAGAGTGTCCCCTACTTAATTCAAGCAAAATTGAGCTAGGCAATTTAGACTCCAGTGTAGGAACCAACATTATACCATACTTTTCCATTCCTACACCCAAGTTGTCCAGGGACCTAGTTCTAATTTCAAATTCATCATATAACTGCCGTAACTCCTTGACACTATTAGGATTATTAACAGGAGGTATAGTTAAAAGTGCACGGAGGTGGCTTTTAATTAAGATCTCTGGCTTACCAAACCGTTTCTTTAATATATCCCAAGCCACATTATAATTAGCCTCTGTTAATGCTAATCCGGCTATAGTCTTTGCTGCCTCCCCTTCCAAGAGGGACCGCAAATAATTAAACTTCTCCACGGCACTTAACACTTGACTGGAATGAACTGCTGATTGAAAACTGTCTGCCCATCCTTGCCATTCCTGAATACTCCCAGAAAATGTTTTGAGTACAAGCCTCGGTAATTGAACTACAGATCTGTTAACCTTAACTTCACAAGCATCATTTGTTGAGTGTTGTGTTTCATTATTAGACCTGGTCTCTAACTGTACTGAGCTGCTAAACTCTTTTGCTCGGAGGCCTACGTTAATCATATCATCAATAATCTCTTCAAAGTAAATTATGTTATTTTCTATTTCATCCTCTTCTATAAGAGCCTCAATTTTAACATTTACCTCACTTAGAGCAACCTTTTTAGTTTCTAATATGGCAAGCTTCGCAGTCACTAAGCGTAAATCCTCTTGCTCTATGGCAGAATCTATAGTGGCAATGACCTTTGTAATTAGACCTTTGTAGGCACTTCTCCTTTTTATAAATTTGTTCAATTCAGATGCACTCATCTTCAATGTAAACAACCCTTGGGCTCAATACCAAATGAGCTGAATTGGCAGAAATACTTAACCAAACTGATCAAACGCAAATTTTACTTTCAAATAAACTGAATTGCTGAGTGGGGTACTAACCAAACACCAGTATGGAATACCAAATTTTCCACCCCAGGACCTTAATTCAATAATGACCCAAAATTAACCAAACCGGAAAAAAAGTAGGCCAAAAAACGACAGACGACTGGCCAAGTTTCGCAATTGGGCGACCAAACTTTACCCTGGGACCTTAATTCAATAATAACCCAAAATTAACCAAACCGGAAAAAAAGTAGGCCAAAAAACGACAGACGACTGGCCAAGTTTCGCAATTGGGCGACCAAACTTTTTACCCTGGGACCTTAACTCAATAATACTCAACCCGTCTAGGCCTAACTTGGGATACAATTTGCACAATCAGAACTTTGCCGAAAAATGGTCACTGACTCAGTCTTGGGGTAGAAATCCGGTTCTGAAGGACCATGTTATTTTATTTATTTGTCGGGTTCGAAATCCCAGCTGAGCCGTGAACGGCCAAATTCTAAAGGGCAAGTTCTACCTAAAGCCCAAGTTAAGCTAAATTAAAACTTACGGATTTGAGATCCTATTAGGTCCTACCTCAGGGTAACCTCAGGGTTGCTGACTCGATGCGGGCCTACCTTAGACCTTAAATTACATGAACTTAAAAGTAAACAAAAGGGTACTATTTGTGGTCTTCTTTCTGAACCTTGCAACAACAACGCAACCTGGACTATTGCACGATGCAACAATCATGTATCTAAACAACCAAACTGAATTGCAAGAGAGCTCTCTATCAAACCACACCTTTACGTACGACCTTCCACAAACGAGTAGAAAAGACGCGCAGCGTCTCAAAATGATGCCAACAGTGTGACCAAACAATGATGCCACAAGAGCTCAAAAATGCTAGCTCTAAATTAATTTAATTTTTCACTAACCTTACAATTATGAGATGGATATATATACACACCTTAACTTAATATATATACAAGCAATGCTGCATCAATCAGCTTAGTCATCGTATCGCCTTGGGACAACAATGGTTCTTCCTCTTCTAGATTTTCTAACAGTCATCTCTAATGTCGGCTCCAGGTTCTATGTCGCCATGCTCATCGTTGTCCGCGCTGTGCCTAACAACCACGGGGATCTCTGTCGGATTTTTATAATTTTCGTACTCGTGAAGAAATTTCTGCAGAGCTTCTTGGCATAAGATTCTCTTCTCATCAGGTGACTTTTCACTGTTTAATAGGTCTAACAATTCGCTTTCTATTCCTTTAAGCCTGCTTTTACGGGGATCTAGAACCGTGTCGACTCTGAACTTTGCAGTGAAGCATACACCTGGTGTGGAATCACGACTACTTGCTTTCTTCATTATATTAAACTAGTCAGTAAAGGTCCCAAAACTGAAAGTAAGATATGGAGGAATGATCCCCTTCTTTGTACAATAATTCGCTTTTTCTTCCCCACAGTTTACTTTTACGAGCGAGCGTACGTATTATGTTCTTGTAACGACGTAGGCAGGGGCTGCATTGGTACATTACATTTTATAACATTAAGGCAGATTTCACAGACGCATTTTAAAAAGTACGATCGATATTTTTAACAAACTTCTTTTGCAATGCCCGGGGCAGTCGGTGATAGATTTTTTTTAATTCATGATATTCTTTAGCCTCTTTGTCACTCTGGAATATACACCGTTTCAGGCTCGTTTGGGAATATATTTGTTCTTAGAAGCACTCTAAACGTGTTTTCCGGGTGAAGGTCACAAACCAAATATCCGTAACGTTGATTTGTAGCTTCTTTATAAACTTCCAAAAACTCCTTACGCTGATTCGGGAAAATTTGATTGGCTCACACCCCAGTTTGTGACACATCTCTATGTAGCGCGAATCAGACGAGATATTGTGTATTTGACGACACATCGCGCATGTATCTAGTTTTGGAAAATAGATTCTGATTGATGAAGAACACGCTTATGTTCAGATGGTGGGAGAACACTGTAAATGTCTCTGCAAACGTTTTATTCATTTCTAACATGAGATCATCAATTACAATGACTGTATGTTCATTTCCCTTTAACGAATTAACGTCATATACGCCTTTGTGGAACAAAATATCAGCTTGGTACCATGGGCGTCCGGAGGGGGGGGCAAGAGGGGGCAGTTGCCCTCCCTTGGAAATTTGTGTTTGGTCAATTTCACTGAAACTTACACGATTATAGTTAATCATAGTATCATATAACATATAAAAAATGGACTTGACTGGTAAAAAAAAAAATGCACTGCGACCACTACGAGTAAAAACCGTCATCTCCCCTTATCATAGCCTGCTTTCGGTGCTAAATTTATGTACTTAGTATTACTAAGTACATAAATTGTGGTCACAGATTCCGTTCTGGCCGTTGTGGTCACAGATTCCACCCCCGCTGACGAGCCCACACCAGCGACACCTGTAACACCAACATACGACAGTTCAAAGCGGAGGCATGATGAAGAGCCTTCCACATCAGTTATAAAACGTGCCAGGAGTGTACCGGTTGTTAGACTCCTAGTAATAGAGCCCCAACCCTCTACGTCTTACGACACAGCCCCCACACTAGCTCCTTCTTCAAATCATCCACAACAGCAGCAGCTTCTCATTCTGTAGAGGGTGGTATAACATTCGAACTGGTGTGCACCGTCGCCCCCACCCCAGCCCTGACTAGAAATCGGTATATAGTCAGGGTTGACCCTGGAACCCTGTATAGCAACGGTGTTGAATACGATCTGCGACGCGTACTTGAACGTATTGTGGAGTTTGCCCTTCAGAACAGCAACGAACATGAAGTCAGGACGCGGCTGTCCTTCGGGTTCAGGTCAGATGACGGGAATGTAGATGATTTTTGGGTAGTAATACCATTCAGACGCTTGACAGCTGTAGATATAGAATATATCTTGGGCCGTATAATGCAGGCCTCTCAAATTAGTACGAACTTCAACATGGACAACTTCACGATAGATATTGACAGAGTATTTCGTGTTGCGGGTCATAGTGCCACACCTTATACTCTTAACTTCAATTCTCAGGCTATTTACAGAAAGCATATAAACTCCGATCGTAGTTGCGGCTTTACAGCATTAGTCTTGGCTCGTATGTTTACTGTGCTAAATACACGGACCCAAAAAATTTGGTTGCCTACGGTTGTGCAGCGTGCCCGTAAACTAGCTTCGGATTGTAAGCTTGAGTTTGAGTGTAATATGGGTTCTGAAGAGCTGAGAAGGGTAAAGCAGGAAATGAATGTTTGTATAGTTGTATTTGGAATGGATGATCGTCGTAGGACTGTGTATCTTTTTAAAAGCTGTGTGAGAGATCGTACAAGGCCCCTACTTATTTTAGGATTGTCAGGAACAACGTATCTCCCCATCCGTAATATAAGGACTCTCTACTTGAGTTATAATAAAAGGCATCATGATTTGTGTAAGGGATGTCTCGAGTTTGCGGATGATATAGTGAAACATTGTAAGGAATGCCACATGGTGTGTGAGTAGTGTAAAAGCTCTAAATGTGAAAGTCGTGTAGTTGAAGCTGAGAAGAGGGATTGTAATGTGCGTAGACGCACATTTTTCAATAATAATTGCTTTGAGCTCCATAAGTCAATTGGCACTTGCAGGAAAATGAGAATTTGTGAATGTGGTGTATTTCATATGATGGATAATTAGGGGAAATTCAAGCATAAATGTGATGAAATTCACTGTCCTACATGCCATGAGAAATATAAGGCGGTTGGAGTAAAGCATGTATGTTATATGAAAGACGCTAACCTATAAAAATAGACCTTGTATAACTGTGTACTACAATATAGAAACATATACGGTTGTTGAAACCAAAGAGGTTATCCCACATCTACTTGTAAGTCAGACTATCTGCGATGAGTGCATGGGGACTGAATGTGATGAATGTCACAAATGAGGTAAACGGACAAACGTTTTTAAAACGATCGCCCACGATAACTCTGGGAAACTCTTTGTGTCATATATTGTCAAGTTAGCGGACAAGTTAAAAAAAAATGACTGTGTACAGTATATTCTTGCCTATAACGGAGGCAAAATTTGCCACACAATTCTTTTATAAGGAACTGCTTGAACACGAGTCATCGGAGATATTTACAGGCGACCCATTGAAAAGAGGAAACAGACTTATACAGATGCAAATAAGAGGTAATGTTCAGTTTAAAGATACTTTATTATTCACACCCTGTAAATTAGCCAAGCTACCCAAGGTGATGGGTGCAGCTGCCAAAGTTTCAAAAGGGTATTTCCCTTACACTTTCCTCACTAGCGACACTTGAAATTATGTAGGACTACCTCCCCCCAAACATTACTTTAACTACGCCAACATGTGTGATAGTGAGCGTGAACAATTTTAATGAAGATAATATTTACAATATAGCTGATGAATGTGAGCGTTATTGCGTGAATGATGTGCGCATGCTTAGAGTATGTTTCCAGGCCTTTAGAAGGATGTACATAGATCGGTTCAACTACGATCCGCTGCAAGTCGCAACCACAATCGCCATATTGTGCTTTACGATATTCAAGAGCAATTTCATGCCTAAAGACACCTTAGCCGTCATTCACAGAAATAACCCTCGCAGTTATTGGCATAAGGCTATTTACTGGCTCATACACCTATAACAGCAGACCGGTGTATACATAAAACATGCCCGCAACACGGGGGAAGTACCCATTAAGGTCAACGATCGTGTGTTTTGGGTTGATGGCCTAAGCGAAGACCGTGTCACTGGTGAGAAGACTGTGTACTCCTTTAACGGTTGCTGGTGGCATGGATGCTCACGTCCTGAGTGTGGAATCGTAGGAGATATTCACGGTAGATCTTCTATCGACAGTCTTGCATGGACCCGCACCCGCGGTCAGCTTATTGGTTCCCAGTTCACTCACAAGATCTTGTGGAAGCATGAGTATGATGCACGGATGGAAACAGATTGGCAGTCCCGCGAAGAAATAAACGCTCAATGGTGTTGAACCCTCTTAAATGCGGTGATAGCTTGTTCGGAGGACGTACAAACCCATTCAAGCTATACTTTCCGTCTACGGAGGGCGTGAAACTCCATTACTACGGTTTCTGTTTTTTATATCCCTACGTGATGAAGAACAATCCGTATCCCGTAGGAGCACCTGAAAAGCTGGTGGGACCAGCCCTGCCCACCATCGAAGTACTATTTCGGTCTATCTTTCGTAGACGTGCTGCCCCTTCGCGATTTATGGATACCGATCTTACCCGTCGTTATAGATCACAAGCTCATGTTTCCCCTGTGCGTGATGTGTGCAGAGGAGAACAATGGGTCCTGCAATCACACAACCAACCAGCGGAAGATCAGAGGTGTGTATACAAGCCCTGAGCTGGACCTAGCCGTTCGCCATGGCTACAGAATATTGAAGATATATGAGGTGTGGAGGTTCCAGAAGCTACCCAACCTTTTCACGCCATATATAAACACTTTTTTGAAGGATCAGGTAGAAGCAACAGGGCATCCGCGAGGAGATGATACCAAAGATGAAAAATCGGCGTATATTCAGCGCTACCGTGACCGTGAAGGGATACAATTTGACCGGGCCCAAATTGTTAAGAACTCTAGCAAGCGTTTTAGTGCAAAGTTGTGCCTAAATAGTCTTTGGAGCAAGTTTGCACAGAATACAGGCAAAGGGAACGTTCATCTGGCCCAAAGTTATAACGTGGTGTGGGATTATGCCAATGCCCCCGATAAAGAGGTGATGGAGATCGTGAATGTAGGTAATACGTACATAATAAAGTACAACATCACCGAATTGGCCACAGATACCTTACGTGTTACAAACATACCTGAACCAGCTTTACAACGGTATTCGCACGCATCAAGCTTTGGGGACTGCTGCACTCTCTTGGGCGGAGGGTCCTGTACGCAGACACAGATAGAGTAATATTCACAGAGAGGGAGGGTAAATACATGCCGCTTATTGGGGAACTCCTCGGAGAGTTGACTGACGAAATCAAGGATGAGTATGGTGATAGTGCATGCGCTGACTCCTTTGTATCAACAGGTCCAAAAACTTATGGGGTACGGGTGAGGATGGGGGAAGAGATGAAATATGTATATCGTGAAGGCGAATGGCATCACGCATAGCTAGGCGAACCGACGGGTCATTAACTTTGACTCACTGAAGGAACTAGTGTGCTTGGAAGATGAGGGTGACCAACCGCCCCAACTGATTGTAGGGACCCACAATTTTCGGGTACAGAAACTGGGGGCGTGAAGGAACTTAGGGGCACGAAGGTGTGCCGTAACACCTATAAGAAACGTTACCAGGTGCCTGGCACCGACGATACCATACTCATTGGGTATTTTCTATATATTTGTTAAAATTTTATTATTTAACATAAATGTGTACATAGATTTCTCCTGTACTATTATAATTTTTGAATGTATATTTATATATATCGTTTAAAGTGTGTATAGATTTCTCATGAACTATTTTGAATGTATATTTATTTTCTATATACTTGTTAAAATTTTTTATTTAATATAAATGTGTATATATAGATTTCTCCTGTACTAATATTATTATTTAAGAATGTAAGTTATATATTTATATATATCGTTTAATGTGTGTATTTTTGCTGTATATTATTTTTGAATGTATATTTATTTCCTATATTTCATGAAATTATTTCCCTTAACTCCTCTAAATAAACAGAATGATGTAGTTGTGTTTTATTATCCAATAAATGCTTTCCCGGTATATATATATATATATATATATATATATATATATATTATATATATATATATATATATATATATATATACACCGTATTTTACACCTTACAAGACGCATTTTTTTTCCTTAAAAATGCCTTGAAAAATCCCCCTGCGTCTTCGAAGCCGGAAGTAGTCGAGCCCTCCCCTGCATCTTCCAACGTCGAAGCTTCAGAAATACATTTCCTCAAACTAGAGGGTGTCTCATGCCGAAAACTATAGGTTAAATTAGGACGGGGGATAGTTTACGGCACGACAAGGGTCTCATACCTTGTTCATTTATCATCTGGCTGTCAGTGGAATCACAAGTGGTTTTCAGTCCTACAATTATCACCCTGATCCATGGCAGGTGTATCAAGGAGACATAACTACACTATTGGATTTAAGCTGGAAGTAGTGCGGTATGCCAACGAACACGGCAATATAGCAGCAGAGAGACACTTCGGACCACCACCTACTGAGAAGATGATTCGGCAGTGGAGGAAGCAGGAAGGAGAATTTCAAGAAGCTGATAAAAAGAAGCACAATCTTCGTAAAGTACCAGCAAAATGGCCAAATTTGGAAGAAAACTTGTGTAGATGGATAACGGACCTTAGAAACACGGGTATTGCAGTGACTACGAAAATTATCATAATAGAAGCACGGAGACTGGCAGCAGAAACTGGAGTTGATGACTTCAAAGGAACTGAATCTTGGTGTTTTCGCTTCATGCTAGTGGCAGTGACACTAGTGATGATGATCTACAGATCTGCAGAAGCTAAGGCTAACAAAGACCCTAAGATCCGCTCTAAGGTTAGCCCGAGAGAAAGGAAAGAGTAGGTGGTTAAGAGAAGAGAAAAAAGGGGTTAAGTAAATAGCAACACCTATCACTCGTGGGTTAACATTCATTCAGAAAAAGAGAAAAAAAGACTCACCATCATCATCCGCCGGCCACTGCCGACAAGTCGGAAAAATAGTCGAAGAGAATAGGAAAGGGATGAAAGATGAAAAGAAGTAAAATAAGAAAGCTTACAAACTATGCAAACACAGTCTTAACTCACTGTCATACCATGCAAACTGCAGACATGCAAGTAAAGAGTTACAGACATGCAAGTAAGGAGAGGATAAGAAAAAGAAAAAGTAAAAAGTAGGTAAAGTTAAACAAAAAGTGGGTTAGTTTACGCTACGAGCTACATCTACGTTCGTGTTAGTCTAATTTTTTTTAATTTTATTAATTTTTTGCTGGCATATCACACGTTGGCATGATCGTCAACCGACTCATCCTCGACCACCACCACCACCAGAGCTCCTGTTACTAATTGTTTTTTTTATTTTAAACAACGTTAATATTTTTAAAATGTCTGTCAAGATGGTTCTTAAACACATTAACGCTGGTAGAGTTCACGACGGGCGCGGGAAGATTATTCCATTTATCAATTACTTTAAACGTAAAGAAGTTTTTAGCGATGTTAGTAATAAAACGTCTGCCACGCAACTTAATCCGCTATTACGAGTATTATTATTATCGAAAGTGAACAATTTGTCAAAATTTACGTTATCGATGTTATTAAAGATTTTGAAAACTTCAATAAGCTCCCCCCTTAATCTCCTAGTTTCGAGTGAATACAGGTCTAACTCTTTAATCCTATCTTCATAAGGCTTGTTGCGCAATGACGGAATTAGTTTCGTGGCACGACGCTGAACCCTTTCTAACCTATCAATATCATCACGCAAGTACGGGCACCAAAACTGAACTGCATATTCAAAATGAGTCCTGACTAGGGACTTGCAAAGGGGCAATATAATATCCTTCGATTTAAATTCGAAATTACGCGCTATGAAGCCTAACATCCTATTAGCTTTTGCGCAAGACTCCAGGCACTGGTTCCTAACTTTTAAATCCTTAGATACGCGTACCCCTAAATCTACTTCCTCGTCAACGCTCGCTAACTCCCTATCATCCATCGTGTGCATGTAATTATTGTTACGAGAACCTATATGCAAAACTTTACATTTGTCTACGTTAAATTGCATCTGCCACTTATCCGTCCACTCCATAATCCTATTTACATCGTCTTGGAGACTATTTCTATCGTCCTCGTTAACAACCTTACCGCCTATTTTAGTATTGTCCGTGAATTTTGACACGTTACTAGTGAATCCTACATCTTTGTCGTTAATGTAAATTACGAATAGCAATGGGCCTAACACTGAACCCTGTGGGACACCGCTACCTACATCCAACCACCCCGATTCACTACCATTAACTACGACCCTCTGCCTCCTAGCATGAAGCCATTCTTCTAACCAGTTAGCTACCTGACCGCGTATACCGTGCGCTTTGACCTTCGCAATTAATCTCCTATGCGGAACTGTATCGAACGCCTTTTTAAAATCTAAATAAATAACGTCAGCTGCTCTATGCCTATCGTATTCGCGCACTATTTCGTTATAAAATTCTAACAAATTAGTTAAACAAGACCTATGGCGTCAAAACCCATGCTGAGTACTATTAATCAAATCTCTACTTTCTAAGTGATCGATGATACGATTCCTAACTACGGACTCCAAAAGTTTACTGACAATTGACGTTAAGCTAATGGGCCTATAATTGCTAGCTGTTGCGCGATCGCCTTTTTTAAAAATAGGCGTGACGTTAGCTAATTTGACGTCATCAGGAATAATCCCCGTTTCGAGTGACTGATTAAAAATCTTCGTTAAGGGGCCTACGATAACGTCTTTCAAATCTTTCAAATGTCTGGGATAAAAAGCGTCAGGGCCTGGAGACTTGCTAACTTTTAGCCTATCGATATAATGCGCAATCTCACACTCGTAAACAGTTATTTCATCCAAAATAGTCTCGCTACTAAATGGAACGATATCGTCCACGTCGGGGACATTATTTACGTTTTCTACGGTAAAAACTGTCGCAAAAAAGTTATTGAAAATACCCGCCATCGCCTAAGCGTCAGAAGCCAAAGCGCCATTAACATCCACTAGAGGGCCTATGTTATCTTTTATCGGCTTACGATTATTAACGTATTCAAAAAACTTTTTTTGGATTATGTTTACTATCCGTAGCTATAAGTATCTCTAAATTACGCTCAGCATTCCTAACTGATTTTTTAACCTGACGTCTAAGCTCGACATATCTATTAAAGTTAGCTGCCGTGCCATTGCGCTTATTAAGTCTATACGCTCTATTATGCTCGTTTATGACCTCGCCTATTTCCATAGTCCACCACTTCGGCCTACCATGATTTCTAGCGCGCTTGGGCCTACGAGGAATAAACTCCCTTTCAATATTCCTAAAACTTTCTTTAAACGCCACTCAATTCAAATTTGTGTCATTACCCATAAATAAGTTATCCCAGTCCACTACTCTCATCCTATCCGCAAAACTATCAAAATTAGCCCTACGAAAATCAGGGACTTCTATTACGTTACTATCCTGTGTTTTCTATCAATAACTTAAACCTAAGAATTTGATGATCACTACATCCTAAACTCTCGCCTTTTTCTAAACTATCGACTATATTTTCGCCGTTCGTCATCACCAAATCTAAAATATTGTCATCGCGCGTTGGTTCGGTAACTATCTGTCGTAAAAAATTATCCTCCATAAACTCAAACAATCTCAAACCCTCCTCGTTACCAGTAAAAGTCTCGTAATTAACATTAAGACAGTTAAAGTCTCCGACAATGATACTATTCCGATTGTCAATAAAGTTACCAAGAAGTGAGTAAAATCTAATATCTGTATCGAGGGGTTGAACGGGAGGTCTATAAACAACAACAAAATTAAAACTAATACTACGCGCCCTAACTTCAACACATATCGCATTAATTGCTGCCGTAAAATCTAACTTAACCTCGATAGCCCTAAGGGAATTACGAATGTACAACAAAACGCCTCCACCAAACCTATGTAACCTATCATTAGTAAAGAGTTTAAAACCGGTATATGAAGTTCCCCCAACAAGACCCGAGTCACGGTATTTAACCAAGTTTCAGTGATAGCAACTATATCGTAGTTGCCGGAATAAATTATCGCCTTAAATTCGTTTAATTTATTTCTAATACTACGCGCGTTACAATAAAAGACGTTTAAGTTATTTTTTTACCACGGGCCGGCGTTTTAAACTATTTTTCACGTCGGGCCCGCGTTCCCAGGACCAGCAACGTTTAAAGAAGGCTTCGACCTATACAGCTTTCGCACGTTTTCGTCTATTAACCTACCTAGCCTAGCATAATCAATTTCATTAAAATTCACCCCATCTTTATAAAAAGGCTAGGATCACTGAATTCGGACCACAGCTTTACGAAGGGTACATTTTCCTCAGCACAAATCTCTTCTAATTTATTATTAAAAAATATTGTTTTTGACGTAATCCTAAGACCCAACCCGTGCCTAGGGGTAATATCTAGAACTAAAGACCTATCTGACCTCGCCTTCAGGGACCTAATTACCCCCCTATATCTCTCCAAAAGGTCAGGCACTCTCGTATCGGGCCTATACGAGTCGTTGCCTCCTACCATCGTCACCAACATCGAGTGACGGGAGGCAACGTCAATCCTATCCAATTCGTCTCTAACTCTGTCAACCCTGGCCCCTGGGAGACAGACCCTCCTCCTCTTGGTTGGATGCCGTTCAACGAACTCTTTGTCCTAAAACGAACTCTTTGTTCATGTGGCGCACTAAAGAGTCCCCAATTAAAATAGTTTCCCCCTCATTCACGTCCCTTTCCAAATGGGCGAAAGGGTTCGAAACCTCGATAGGGGGGATTCCTATCACCTAACGTATGCGGCCTAGCTCCACCCTTAACTTCTCTAAATCCCTCCCCATCTACTACTCTCGAACTAACTTTAACCCCTTCCTCTACTCTATCCAACCTTCCCCACAAGCTACCTAAACTAGAAACTAGGTTACGCACCTCACCCTTCAAATTACTAACGTCTTCAACGTTAGTATTGGTTCGGATTCCGTCAACCGTAGCCCTTCCCCTGCCCTCATCAAGCGTTGCAAGTCTCTCCGTTACCTCACGTACACTGCGTTTTATGTCAATTATTTCCTCCATTAACTCGCAAAAGAAACAAACTGATCTCTCGGTAATCGCCATAGGACCGCCGTTATAATCTTTAAATTCCGTATACCACCGGTTTACCCTACACCTAACACACGCACGACGCTTTCTGCGACGGCATCGCGCAGTTAAAAATTAGTTTAAACCGTCACAAGTTTAAGTTAAATTAAGCCGGCACGCTATGAAAACTTCTAAATCGCTAAAAACCACTAATATTCAATTACTTAACTATAACAACGTGAATATAAACGCAAGAGTATAAAATTCAAAACTTTCCAAAATTAAAATTCTCAGCAATATGCAAAAGTAGATGCAATATCAGAGAGCTCAGGAAATGCGTCCGTTCAGTACAGAGTCTGGTGTACAGAGTGATGTTTTAGAGCTTGGGGATGAATCAAGCAGTGATGAGTTTGAGGATGAATAAAATGCGTTTGACTTTTATTGGCCATGATTTTTAGTGATTTTTACTTTTCCATTTCTGCAAAAATAAGCAACTTTAAACAATGATACTTGTATATTTTTACATACTTTCTACTGGTGGTATATACTAATTCCCTTGTCATTGCCATACTAACAAAACAAATCAAGCAAACCAAAGTGCGTCTTCCACGAGTCAAAAACTTTTTTCTTAGAATTGCCTTTCCAAAATCAGGGTGCGTCTTCCACGATGCAGCGTCTTATAAGGAGAAAAATACGGTATATATGAATGCACTATGCCAAATGGCTGGTTACTCCTAAGCCGACTGACGGATTTCTAAGCCAACTATCAAAAATATCTCGATTAATTAAATAAATAGCGCAATCTGACAACTCAAACGTTATATATATAGACATACACCTGCCATTTACGCCTTCTAAGCCAAATGGCGGATTTCGAGTTCGAAGTTAGATGATGCTACCCTGAACTCTCATTATGCGTCTGGCTCCGCTAGACGAAGGATGCCCTGTCTTCCTCTCTCTCTATCTCTCTTCCTCTCTCTCTCTCTCTTACCTTCCTAAGCTAGGGAATCCCCTTTGTAGGGTAAGGCCGTCCCAACTTCTTCCCCAAAGTCTTTTCTCTCTCTCTCAGGTTAGCTGGACTCCCCCAGCTTGTTGCACCCTCCTCCCTGGGGAGGGGGGTGGCACCTTGAACAAGGGGAGAAGGGGGTTGGCAGTGGCACCCATTTTATCAACATTGCAATTGCATATGCAGTGCTAAGGTGGCCCACTTTTCAATTTTTTTTGAAAAGTATAGGTGATCGTGGTTTTTCCCATTATTTGGCACTATACTAGCACATTGGTACCATTTATACAAAAATTGATCAATATTTAGGGGTCTCGCATCGACCTTGAAATTACTAGTTTTTTTTAAAAATGCGTACTTTTTAACTTTTTACTGAATCAAGATAAATCATTAAGTAGGGATGTTTTCTGAATCCTCTTAATGAGAGAAGTCGTTTGGTGTGCCTGCCAATGTCATACGACTAACGGTTTAAAGGTTGTGCCTGTATACAGGTAATACCAATGTGCTAGTATAGTGCCAAATAATGGGAAAAACCACGATCACCTATACTTTTCAAAAAAATGAGTCACCATACCCGGGCGGAATGTATAATGTATATAGGTAATTAGAAAATGCACTATGCCTGTGCCAGGTACCTAACCTATTTCTTTTTTGCAGATCATAACATTTTGAAATTCTGTCTGAGTTCCTCATCCTTTGTCATGGACAAATCGATGGCAACCATAACTGGAAGAACTCTTGAAGCTACAAATAGAGAGTCATCAAAAGGAAAGGAGAAAATAACATCGCTACCTTCTCTAAGATCGGCCTCGGAAATTTTTTTAGTTGGCCAACCGTCGTCCTCCATCAGTGGTAGCAAATTGCCAACAACACGGCAGGTTTTGCAATACTTCTTCAGTGTTATCCAGTACACTGCTAACAGGAAAGACGCATTCAAAGAAACCGTAAACAACGTCTTAAAGTTTTGGAACATGGCCCGCATTAAAACAATCACAAAGCTCAACTGCGAACGGAAGCTAGAGGCATTGTGGAAAGAGTGGCACTTACTCCAAAAGAGCAGAAAACGAGAAACTGACGCCGGAGGAAACGGCAGAAGTTTTCGGACAGTGTGGACAAGCTGTGGGATATCGGAGCATCTGACGCTGTCGAAGATATAAAGAAGAATCGACTGCTGTCCGACAAGGACAAGAAAGAAGACATTGACTTCTACCTCGATCAACGTGGTCCTCGGGTGGCAACGATGAGCGGGAACGATAAAGTTTTCGCTGTAAAAAGAAAGCTACAGGAAGGAAGAAAACGTCCTCGCCAGGAGCCGCAAACCTCAAAGTGTGCATACGAAACCGGAGATGAGGCCATGGAGAATGATGATACTGGCATGTCAGGAGAGTCGGAGACAGAACTAGCGTTCCCCCTGCCGAAAGAGCCAAGTGTGTCTGTCAATCTTCCTCGCCGCATCCTTAATGCACCTGCTGTCATGGAAGTGGCTGATCGTTTCCGCATGTCCAATAATCAGGTGCGTATTGTGTATAGTATTCATCGATAGCGTCAGTTTTAAAGTGTCCCGTAACCCAAATGTATTCTTGACAGTTTCCTTTCCACTTTCCATTCTCTACATAGGTAGTAAGCATTGTGGCTGCTATCACACGTTCGGCGGATCCACCAGCAGACCTCAATCAGTTCAGCATCTCGAAAGAAACGGCTCGCCGGGGAAGAGTGTCACATCGCCGTGAAGTGGCGACGGCTGTGAAGGACTCCTTCACGCCACCGAGGCACACTGTTGTCCACTGGGATGGCAAACTGGTCAAGGTCAGTTGATTAAGTTTTCATAGCTATCAATTTAGTAATGAGATTCATGAAGCATAATGTCAATTAAAAAGAGAACTGAATGTGAACAAAAATAGGTTACTTTACAACCATGAAATTGAAATATATGGCATGTGTTTCAGAACTTCCTTGGAACGGCGGAGCACAGAGGGACAACGTTGCAGCCAGTGACGTGTGATAGTGGTCAATACAATGCAAAAGTGATTGTTTAAGTTAGTGTTTCTTTCTTCCTTATTTGTCTGCTATTTGCTGATTTTTTTGAAAAGTATAGGTGATCGTGGTTTTTCCCATTATTTGGCACTATACTAGCACATTGGTATTACCTGTATACAGGCACAACTTCTAAACCGTTAGTCGTATGACATTGGAAGGCACACCAAACGACTTCTCTCATCAAGAGGATTCAGAAAACATCCCTACTTAATGATTTATCTTGATTCAGTAAAAAGTTAAAAAGTACGCATTTTTAAAAAAACCTCGTAATTTCAAGATCGATGCGAGACCCCTAAATATTGATCAATTTTTGTAAAAATGGTACCAATGTGCTAGTATAGTGCCAAATAATGGGAAAAACTACGATAAACTATACTTTAAAAAAAAAATTAAAAAGTGGGCCACCCTAATATGCACTCTACCATTTTGCGGCGATACTACTCACTCACGGTGTCGAGGATTTTATTTCAGTCTCGTCCAGTTTCTTCACAAAGTATTCGGAGTTTGATGCACAACTATATGTTCAGACGTTCAATCTTCCCGTTGCTTTAAGGATGGTATGCGGCGGCTCGTTGGTGTTGTACTTCCCAAACCCGGAAGAGCCCCTGCAAGGTAGAGTTCCAACATTCCTTGCCTTGTTCGGATACTACTGCGGAAGGAGCGCCCAGTTTGCACAATTTTAAATGCTGGATCTTTTCCGCTACCTCCCGGGCCGACTTATCTTTTATTGGTCCCAGGATGGTAAACTTGCTAAAACTGTCCACACACGTGAGGACATAATTGCTGCCCTCACCAGTTGGAGGAAGGGGGCCTACTAAGTCCACGTGCAGAAGTTCCCAAGGACTGTGGCCTCGCACACAAGACATTGTTTCCACAGTCTTTTTCAGCGTCTGTTTGTTCCGCGCGCACGTGTCGCACTTTTGAACCACTTGCCGTACTTGTTGAACCATGCCTGGCCGAAAATAGAGGTCCCGTAGAATTTCTGTAGTCCCCGCAGCTCCAGGATGAATGCTCCCCACGTCCGTGTGTGCGTTCCAAATGAGCTGCTCTCTCAACTTTTTGGGAACTACGATAACCTCTTTCCCGTTCACATCGATGTAAACCAGCAAGTTTCTCACGAGTTTGAATCCCGACGGCGCGATGGGCTTGGATACGGGCCAGCTGAAAGCTTTCCTTTCTTCGACGGCTGTTCGAATTTCCGCTATTTCAACGTCCTTCTGCCGGTGTTTGCTGATTACCCTGCGATCAATGACCAGTCTAGGGTGGATCACTTTTCACTTTTTTAAAAAAATTATAGCTGGTCAAAGTTTTTCCCATGATTTGGTTCAGTGGAAGTACAATGACACCATTTTTACCAAAATAGATCAATATTTAGGGGTCGCGCATCGACCTTGAAAATTTCAATTTTGGAAATTTGGCCAAATTGACAATTTTTTACTGAATAAAGATAAATCATCAAATGACCATATTTTCTGAATCCTCTCAGTGAAAGAAATCCTCTCAGATACTTACCAAGTTGATCGGACAAGTGGTTTAGAAGTTACACTCACCTAGAAATAACATTAAAATTTAAAATACCGTATTTGTCCCCCGTTATGGACGTAATCATAGCATCAGTAGCTGGCGCATCCTAAAATTCCAATTACACACACACGCTATGTCTATGACCAATATTTTTACTAATCACAGTTTGCTTTTTACAGATCAACTGTGTCAATTGATTCTTGTTTGATAAGTCTAGACTTTAGTACAATGGATAAACTGTTAACAACCAGGAGTGGGAAGACTCTGAAAGTTACTTATTCTGGAAAAGAGAAAGCAGCAACAACAGCACCACCTTCTCTAAGGTCAGCCACGGACGTCTTCTTAATTGGTCAGCCATCTTCCTCGATCGGTGGTGCCAAATTGCCAACCACCCATCAAGTTCTCCAGTACTTCTTCTATGCCAAGCAGGAAACTACTGACAGGAAGGCCGCCGTAAAAGACACGGTGGCCAATGTTCTGGCATTTTGGAACATGGCACGTATAAAGACGATCACGAGGCGTAACTGCGAAAGAAAACTGGAGTTACTGTGGGAAGAGTGGCGCTCGCTGCAGAAGAGCAAGATGAGAGACAGTGACGCGGGAAAAGGCAGGGAGAAGTTTTCAGAAAATCTGAACAAGCTCTGGGACATCGGAGCTCCCGATGCTATTGAAGAGATACAGAAAAGTCGACTGCTCTCAGACAACAACAAACAAGAAGATATTAAATTTTATGAGGATCAACGGGGCCTGCGCCAGGCAACAATGAGTGGGAATGATAAAGTGTTCGTTGTCAAGAGAAAACGGCAACTCTCAAGACAACAATCTCGTGATGAGCCAGGCACCTCAAAAACGAAATTAGGAACCGAAGCTGAGAGCGACGATGAATCTATAGAAAGCAGATCATCGAGCAACTCCGAATCACAGCTAGAACCACCATACCGACAGCCGAGAGAATCAACTGTATCAATCAGCCTTCCTCACCGCATCCTCAATGCACCGGCTGTTATTGAAGTGGCTGATCGCTTCCGGATGTCCAATAATCAGGTGTGTATATATCAGTAATGATCTTTCCTTGACAAAGATATAATAGACGTAACGACGGAAAATTTAGTGATTATTTTGTCACATAAAAACCATACGCATCCTTGTCAATTTCCTTTCAATTTCGCACATAGGTGGCAAGTGTCGTGGCGGCAGTCCTACGTTCGGCAGATCCGCCCGCAGACCTGGACAAATTCAGTATCTCGAAGGACACGTCTCGCCGTGGAAGAGTGGCACATCGTTGTGAAGTGTCGACAGCTGTGCAGAAATCCTTCGTATCTCCGAGGCATGCTGTCGTCCACTGGGACGGTAAAGTAATCAAGGTCAGTTTTGCCCTCACCGTGGACGACAGTGAATTAACATGTTCCAGTGACGACAGTGGATTGACATATTCCAGTGGACGATAATGGATTGGCATGTATGACATACGTTTCAGGACTCTCTTGGATCATTGGAGCACCGCCAGGCGATTCTCATCTCCGGAGCTCCCCAATGCACAGAAGGAAAGTTGCTGGCCGTTCCGACTGTTGCTGACGGCACCGGTCTGTCCCAGGCCCAGGCGACCTTTCGTGCTCTCAAAGACTGGGGATGCGAGAACAACGTGATTGGACTGTGCTTCGACACAACTTCCTCCAATACGGGGAGGGTGCAGGGTGCGGTGGTCCGGCTGGAGAACATGCTTGGTAAACCGCTCTTCCAGCTGGGCTGTCGCCATCACGTTATGGAGCTCATCGTGGGGGCAGTGGTCATCACCGCGTTTGGAAGAACCACAGCACCAACTGAACCTTTGTTCCAGTATCTGAGGAGAAGGTGAATTTCAAGTCTAAGGCGCATTTGTTTTCTCCAATGATTTTTTGCCTTCAGAGCAATTGAGATATCAGCGTCCTTCTACTAATGATGTTAATAGCAGTCGAAAAGGGAAACTTCAGTCGTTTTCATGCAATATTTTCATAACTCCCCTTTCAGGTGGGACAAGCTCGACCTCTCGACTTATCGCGAGCTGGAGATCGAGCATTTGGCGGAGGTGACGTGGCTGATGGAGCTCCGAGATGAGGCAGTCAAGTTCCTCGGCACCGCTTCTGGTCTTGTCAGAGAAGACTACCGAGAAGTGGCGGAGATTACACTCCTGGTACTCGGGGCCCAGCCACGTCGTGGCACACACTTCATGCGCCCAGGAGCCTACCATCATGCGAGGTGGATGGCCAAGGTTGGTATTTTGAATTAGAAGTTAAATATTGTATTGCCTTCTGCAAACAGCCATTTGAAGTCCCTACCAGAAAAAAATAAGATAAATAATTTACCATTAAACAAACTTATATGGAGTGGTATCGGTATTTATACATCACAGTGCGTATTCGTTTCAGATCATCTACTACACGAAGCTCCTGATGTTCAGCGGTCAGCTGGAGTTCGACGACGAGCTGGTACAGAAACTTCAGAGAGTGGTACTATTTACTGCACTCCTCTACGCACCTGCCTGGCTGGCGGCTCCTGTCGCAGCTGATGCCCCGCTGAATGACCTTGTGTTGTACCAGCGTCTTCTGCAGTACAGGGCTGTGGATCGCGAGATTGCAGAGGCTTCACTGGCAGTGATCAGGCGGCACTTGTGGTATCTGAGGCCTCAGACCGTCGTTTTCGCCCTCTGCAGTGACAAAGTGGAAGACACTGTGAAGCACGAGATGGCAAAGAAGCTGTGCCGCCTCGCTGTGCCCGAGGACTTCACGTATGACAACGTCTCGGTTGATGACACGACGCGCCTTCCGGACCTGATCGATGAGTCATCGTGGTTCGTGTTCACAGGCCTGCAGGTGTGCGCGTCTACGTGGCTCACTCTGCCGGTGAATAAGTGGGATCAAGATAAGAACTACTGTGATCTGAAGAATGTCATCTCGCATCTGAAAGTTACCAACGACGTGGCAGAGAGAGGGATAAAACTGATAGAAGATTACGCGAACACTGTCACAAAAGACGAGTCACAGCTGCAGGGTCTTCTTCAGCTCGTGGAAAAGAGCCGGAAAGAACTCGGTGACTTCAAGAAGTCGTCACTTGCCAAGATGACGTAGCGCAGAGGGAAAGGGAGTTAGCAGAGAGAGTACATGGCGCACGCCTTAAGATGACGTGTGTTCTAACCACGATTCATACAGTTTTTGAACCTAGTTAGGGGCACCGGAGTAAGTGCCTTTAGTGATATCGGTAAACCGTTTTAATACAAAATACATTTGATCTTTCCTTATTCGTTTTATCTTATCCTAAAAAACAGACAATGGCAGAGAGCATATGGAGGTACGGGGACAAATACGGTATTTTAAATTTTAATGCTCTCTCAAGGTGAGTATAACTTCTAAACCACTTGTCCTATCAACTTGGTAAGTATCTGAGAGGATTTCTTTCACCGAGAGGATTCAGAGTATATGGTCATTTGATGATTTATCTTTATTCAGTAAAAAATTGTCAATTTGGCCAAATTTCCAAAATTGAAATTTTCAAGGTCGATGCGCGACCCCTAAATATTGATCGATTTTGGTAAAAATGGTGTCAGTGTACTTCCACTGAACCAAATCAATGGAAAAACGTTGACCAGCTATAATTTTTAAAAAAAAGTGAAAAGTGATCCACCCTAATGACCACTTTTTCGTATATCGCGTTCACAAACTCCTTGGTCACTCCAGGCGGGTGGGACAACCAATCGGCCATTCTGTTGAGTTTGCCATTAACGTACTCGATGAGAACGTCGTAGTCTTGTAGTGTCATAACCCAACGTGCTAGTCTTCCATTGGGATCTCGGTGTCCTTCCCTCAGAAGCTACTGCAACGGCTTATGGGCAGAACAGACGATGACTCTCTGACCAAATACAAAGGGGCGAGCCTTCTTCAGTGAAAAGACGATTGCAAGCAGCTCCTTTTCGTAGGTGGAATAATTCAGTTCTTCGCCCGTTAGTGTTCTGGAGAGAAATAGGATTGGTTTTTCGATTCCTTCTTGCTCCTGCGCGAGTACTCCCCCGATGGCTACTTGACTCGCGTTCGTGTTCAAAATGAACTCTTGTTCAAAATTTGGGACGCCAGTTTGATGTCAGTTGTCAGAGTGTCTTTGAGTGATTGCCATGCGGTCTCTTGTGGAGTGTCCCATCCCCAAGAATCCTTGGTGGACACTTCATTAAGAGGGCACGCAGTCTGACTGAATCCCTTTATAAATTTCCGGTAGTAGGAGGCGAGGCCTAAAAATTGCTTCAATTCAGTTTTGCTAGTTGGCCTCTGGGCGTTTTTAATGGCCTCCACTTTGGATTCCTGTGGCTTCACTCCGTTCCTGGTGACCACGTGGCCTAAATACTCCACCTGAGATTGCAATAATTGACATTTTTCTAACTTTACCATTAAGTTGGCTGTGCGTAGGCTATTCAATGCTCGTCGTACCCTTTCGTCATGTTCTTCCAAGGACCTTCCAAGGAATAAGGTCATCCAGGTAAATCAACACTTTCTTATCCAGTTGCTCCGAAAAATAAAATTAATTACTCTTTGGAACATTGGTGGACTATTGGACAACCCAAACGGGACCACCCTGAACTCGAAATGACCGCTTCCCGTTGAGAAGGCAGTTTTCGAGATGGTGTTCTCGTCAATTGCTAGCTGCCAATATCCCGAACGTAAATCCATGCTCTAGAAATAATGAGTCCCGTGCAGCTTGGTCAAGGTTTCATCAATGATGGGGAGTGGATATTTGTCCTTGATGCAGATAGCGTTCAAAGGTCTATAATTTATACAGAGCCTCAGGGCACCGCACTTCTTTTTTCTTTAATCGCCTCCACTTTGGATTCCTGAGGTCACTCTTCATTCCTAGTGACCACGTGGTCCCAGTACTGTACTTGTGACGGTAGTAAACATGAGTCTTGAGGCGTGTCACTCGTTCTTAATCAATTCTGGAATTTTGACCCTTTCTCACAGTGACACTTGTTCCATTTTCTTTTCTTTTCGGGCGAGGAGTCGAACGGCCGTTCCGATTAACCTCCCCGTTTTCTTTGCCTCAACCACCATGCCGATGTCATCTTGTCTTCAAGGTAGTACTAGTCACTTTTATTTCTCAAGAGTAACTTTACCGCCTCCTTGGAAAGTTTTAACTTCCCGTTGAGATTTCTGCTCTGTGATACTTGCAAATCACTTT
>JAJOZX010004977.1:227500-260000 GCA_023014485.1 Bathynomus jamesi | reverse complement strand
GCATTTTATTTGTTCGCAGATGCCCCATTCAAGCGATGTCTGATACACAGCATTTGCTGTCAGGAGACCAGTACCTGAATCCAGTTTAGGCACACCAAGAAGTTGATCAACGCCTTCTCCTGAAACCAATACGGGCAGACAGTCAACAATATGCATTCCTGTAATATCTTCAATTAATTTTCCATCCCAGTGAATTGTTAGGGGCACCTCTGGCTTGAATTCTTCTTTCAGATTCTCTGCAATTTTCTTTCTATATTTTATCCTCTCTCTACGAATAGAAGAGTAGCTAACATTGTACTCTTCTGGATTTTTTCCTAGACTTTGAATTGTTGGCATTAAAACTAGAGACGCATTTCTGTCACTCAATTTTGCAACATCAAGACTTCCTAATAATTTATCATCAAACAATTTCTACGTTTGTCAACCTTACTTTTCCATGTTGACGGTTGTGCAGCACAGAAACCAGATTCATCACTTTTACTCTCCTCTGATTCTGATTCTGATGATGTACTGGTGAGTATGAGAGCCTCTTCATTCTTCTTTCTTTTGATCTCTTCTTCTGCTTTCCTCTTTTCATAACGTTGTTGCTTTTCTACTGCTCTTTGCTCTTTTCTAGCAACAGCCTTATCAATGGTACCCATTTTTCCATGACGTCCTTTCTCACGTTGATTTTCAAGAATTTCTTATCATCTTCTATTTTTATAAGCTGCATAGCATTCTCATGAGCAATGTCAAATAAGTTTTCTAGTTTATCTTTCCATTTTTCTTTATTATTTAAATTTTGTGATCTTTTCAACTTGTTCGCTTTGTTTTTTTTAAGCAGCTGCCATTCCTTCAGTATTCCTTGAATTTTATCTACTACATGTATTCTTTGTTTTGCTGGTATTCCTGCTTTTTTCCAAACTGCTAGCACATCATCTGCAGTAGAGCAGCATGATTCTCTAATGCCTTGCTTTTTAATATTTCTGTAGTGCATGAAGAGGGCCATCATTTCTTTCTCTGATGGTAATACGGATGTTTTCAGTACTGCAGAGGGCTGCCCAATTAGCCATACTTCAGTTTCTTTTCTTGTAGAACTTCTCCCAATTGAGCAACGAGGTGATGGTGAGTTAGGCCTAGCTTCCATAATCGATTAATTGGTATCAAAATTACGAATTCCAAACAACAATTAAAAGCAAGCTAGTATAAAAACCATTAATTAAAAATTCTGAAATATAAACAATTAAACAACATCATAAGTTGTAAAAACAAACAAATTGAAAAAATGGGAAACTTTGACGCCTGGTAGCACCTAGTAAATTTTATTTAAAATTCACCAAATTTGGCATACACTACTTTTTTGCCATAGGGAACAAAAATACAGGTTGAACAATTAAAAAAAAAACTGATTTTTTTGAATCACCCTAATATATATATATATATATATATATATATATATATATGATAAATGTGATTGAAAGTATGGCCGAATTTATGCTAACCTTATATGAGTAATTAAAATTTTACAATTCGTAGAAAAACTAAAATACGGAAAGCACTGTCACACCGCCTTAGACCTAGTGTTTCACGCTGATCTCCGTGCTGGAGAGGCACTTATTTCACTATGTCAGTCATAGTGCTAGATATGGAAATGCTACACTTACAATCATGGGCAGAACAGCCTGGCACGTCTCCAGTTTCAATTAATATATAGATTCCTTGGGGAAAGGACTAAACATATGCTATCAACCTCATGGGTTGAAAAGATCACACGAGTGTCTACTGCACTGAAAAGGAAAATCAAGGCCTTTGCCAGTTGAGGTTTAAGTTCTAGTTTTTGGCTAAAAATACAATAGTTGACCCCCTTTTTTCTTTAATAATTTCAATCCGACGTGAATGCAAAGAGTCTTTTGCTCATACTGAGGGTCTGAATATAGTAGGCTAGGTGTAGCTGTAAACCCTAGATCCTGTCCCAAAGCTGGATCCTATCTGCTTTGCAGATAGCTGGTGAAGGATGTTATATTTTTGGAGCCTCTTTGTGAGTGACCCGTTGCCCACGTCGGGCTAACATCATGAAAAAGAAAAACTATAGTGTTTTTTTATTTACCATTACTTATTCGGACTATAGTGGATTTAATTTTCCGAGAAGAGTTCCTTGTTCCATGCACGATCTGTGTGTATCATAAAAAATCCTCATGGAACCATTCTGAGTTCAATCCCTATATATATATATATATATATATATATATATATATATATATACCGGGTGTCTCAAAATAGATGGAACCCATTGACATGATAATAATTTATTACTCAGAAAATAAACTCCAAAAAAGATTACATTTCCTGGAAGCTGATATGATAACAATTAAAAACTGAAGATTTGAGGTCTCTAGATCAAAGGATACATTTATTAGAGCACATGTTCCAAATGACCGCCGTTGCGCTGCAGACACACTTGAAGCCGACGAGCGAAGTTGTCAATCACCCTGACACCCTGCACAGAGTGCAAGGGCCTCTGAAGCACCTCGTCTGGGGCTTGTGTGCCCCAGAACACATTGTTCTTGCTATTGACATACCCACTGAGCAAGAAGTGTGCTTCGTCGCTGAACCAAACATCATCAAGAAAGTCAGGATCCTCTTCGATCTTGTTCTCGAACCACCGGCACATCACAACACGTTTTGCCATGTCAGCTGGTGTGAGTTTATGCTTGATCTGGATCCTGTATGGGTACAGCTGAAGATCCTTGATCAAGATTCTTTGCACTGACGCACGTGAAAGACCCAGATCTTGGCAACGTCTTCGGATTGACTTTTTCGGACTCCTTCCGACAGAATCTCTCACCGCATTCACATTGTCAGGAGATCTTGCAGTCACCTTCCTGCCAGATCTGGGTGTTTCTGCTTTCTTGTTGAGATTGTTTACTGATCCTGTGGCTTGAAATTGTGTGCCCAAGGATAAATTTGCTTTTCTGGGGATAATTGTTGAAGTTGAACTTCCTGCGAAATTTCGCTTGCACAGTTTTGAATGATTTCGTCTCCAAATAAGTAGTGACGCAAAAATTTTTTTCCTCCTTTGTCCAAGGCATTTTGATTGATAATTATTAGTTGTTATCGTCTCCGCTCTTCAAATCTGAAAAAATAGAACGAGAACATTAATATTGGCAGAATTATTAGCAGTGACATGGGTTGCATGTATATTGAGACACCCTGTATATAACTTTTGGTTAGCTTCCGCCCGAATTGTTCATTCTGACGGAGGTCAAGCTTTTCACTGTACTTCAGACCTACAGTTTAACGTGGAATCCCAACCACTCCCCACCAGCAGCCCAGCGTCTTAACCACTAGGCCACCCAGGGTACCCATTTATCTACCAACCATCTTCTTCATTGTGTGTAATTCCTATAAAATTATTGTGTTTGCATGATACCCCACTTACACATAATCTCCACCTTGAAAAACACCTGGAGTTATATATTCGCTTAACTGATCACGGATCTCCCTCTCGAACCTAACAAAAATAAAAACACATATCAATATAAATTATACTCTATAATACGTCACACTTGCGAATAAATTTAACTCAATATAAAACTGCGAATACACAATTTTATCACGAAAAAAGCACTGTAGAATATGAGAGGACATTTACGATGGTATTTCGTCACAGCTGTTAGAACTCATCGTAGACTGTAATCAAGCGAAGCGCACACTGGGAAAAAATGAGTGGAGAATGAGGCTCAGGGACGGATATAATTTTTTTATATGGGGGAAAACGCCCCCTTTTCAAGGAATGCCAAGTAAGAAGGAGCATCCCCCAGATCTGGCCACATTAAGAACGCGATGTTCTCATTGGTGTACTGTGTAGTGAGCGTGGCATGAGGAAGTACCCAACCACTTGCGTCAGGGTTCCGGAATTTAAAGCGCGCTGATTGGCCTTTTGATCCTGTTCGGAGGTTCATTAATTTCTACTTCATGTACAGTTGTACACAATATATATATATATATATATATATATATATATATGAGAGAGAGAGAGAGAGAAAGAGAGAGAGATCTAGTCACCAAAATTGAATGCTAATTACCTCATATTATTTAAATCTGCGGCCAGATGATGTAGCGACAACGGCATTGAGTTATTTCCCTTAGAATTCTTCCCTGCATTTGTTCCACTTCTTCAATATCCTTTGTCCTTGTTCTCGTCCATGTTTCCATTCCATAAAATACTATAGGTACTATTATCATTTCATACAATTTTATTTTCACCTTCATTGACCAATGGCCCACTGTAGCTGCATCTCCATATCTCTTTAGATCTGCTATCATGAAATTTATCTTACTTTTCTTCTTTTCTATATGTATTTGATGATCACCTCTGCTATTGAACCACTGTCTTAAATACTTGTATTCTTGCACTTGTTCTATAATTCCCATTTTCACTTTGTTAATTGTTCTCATTTCAAGTACTTTTCTTCTCATCACATTTATTGTCATTACTGCTGATTTCTCTTTTTTATTATTAAATGTAAATTTTTTTTTTAGTATTTCCATTGATCTGCAATTACTAATTGCCTTTTCTATTACTCTTAAGTTACTTGACGCCTGCATTATATCACCAATAAATATACATGATTGAATTTCTATTTCGCTTATTCTTGTAAGGCATTTACCCATATTATTTACTCTATCTGTGTCTACTGAACACACTCTGGGTCCCAGAGACGTGCCTTGTTTGACGACCTCTTCTATATTTCTTGGTCTTGCCACCTAAAGGTGTTTTTATTTGTATTGTGCCATTTTTGTTTAAGTTGTATATTAGTAGTGCTTCTTTTGGGCCTACTACTTCTGCTTCTTCTTTGATGCAGTCTTCAACATCCCCCCAAAAAAAATTAAATAAAAAAAATAATTTTTTTTTTAAATTAAAAAAGAAATTAAAATAAAAAAAATTAAAATTTAAAAAAATTAAAAAGAAAAGTTAAAAATTTAAAATAAAAAAGTTAAAAAGTTAAATTTTTTTAAATAAAAGAATTAAAAAATTAAAAAAATTAAAAAAAGAAATTTAATTAAAAAAAAATAAAAATAAAAAATACTCCTCGCGTTCCTCGCATTCATTTCGAAGACTTTATGGCCTTTCATGAGCTGCAGGTGGAGCAACATTCTCACACATCAGACTGATATTCTGTGTGTGTATATATATAAATATATATATATATATATATATTATACATATATATATATATATATATACATATATATACTTACTTTACAGGTAAAAACTAAATAGCAGAAGTCGCCTTATGCCGCAGTAACATTAAAGACAACAGGAATTGGGGTTGGGGACGGAAATTCTTGCATTTTCGCTGCATGCAGCGAAAATAATTAAACATTTTTGTAAGGTACGACTGGCAAAAAGTTCTTTATGCTAATGAATGAAAAGTGGAACTTTTTGGGTCTCCTTGTTCTCTGCTCCTGTACCAGGAATATGAAGTTCCTGCAGACAGTAATAGATTTGCCAACCTATTAGAGCATTGTAAAAACGGGTCACCATTCAGGAGATTGAATATGCTTAAACCTTAAACCTCCCTTACTGTACTAGGAAGACTATTTTTTAACACATGCCACTCTTAACAACTCTTCAATTTCCCTTAGGACTGGTTCAGAAACAGATGCTGATTATCAAACTACAATATCGATGGATCTAGCATGGGCCGTAATAAGAATGTACCCTACAAAACTGTTTGAGATTGACCTAAACCCTATCAGTCCAGGTGACCAGAAAGTGCCTAGCTGGAGTGCCTTCAATGCCCTGATTTCCAGTTGTATTCCAATCATAACACACCTTGGTTACTGTCCAATCTTAAATGGTTCTCCCAGTGAATTCAGCACCGTGTACACTGTTATGAAAACGGTTCAGGTAGACGGTTTGGTCAACTTCTGATTGCTGCGAAGGAACGTGATGTCAGTCTCAAACAGGTCATGACGTATGAATTGTTCATTGTGTGGACGTTTATGACAGAACATCCAGTATCGCACGTCATGAACAATTGTTCCCAATTCCTGGTGTGTGGTGTAAAACCTATATACAAACTTTTCTCCTGCTTCCAATGATGAGTGTCCAATGTCTGCTCTTGTCCATATGCGACACAGTTCTTCTTTGATTGATGAGACCTTCAGCATGAGTTTCCAGCCTTTCTTCTTGCCAATGCCGGAGAGGCAGCTAATGGAATCACAGCCTGCTTAACTTTAAACCTCACTAGGAAGACTATTTTTTAACAGATGCAACTCTTAACAGCTCTTCATTTTTTTCTTAGCCTGCGCAAGGAAGTCTCTAACCTCCTATTAGCTAATTGAAAGTCAGGGTATTGTTTACAAGAATCCTTCCAAGGGAGAACAACTTCCTAGCAACCATTTCTAAACTCAATACCATTTCCAAATTGCCCTAAAATCTCCCTTTTCACTGTACTTGTGTCTCTTCCTCCTGCTTGTCCCTTATGCCAGTTGATTTACTGTCCCAAAGGATTTCAAATAACTTTCCGAACCATGGCTGTTCTCCTCACTTTTAACAAAATGAGCTTTAACCCCCATTCCATTGCAATAGCTACTGTACCATGGAGTATCCAGCCCAGTTTCTTTTCAATAACTACGGGACATTGAGGTGTGCGGACAATATTACCAGTGATCAAGTTCCAATAATAGTAAGCTCCACTCAAAAGAATAATCTCTTTGGTTCCTTCAAACTTATTATTACCCAAATCAGTATCTATAACTTGTAATTCTTGGATACATACTATATCTAAATAAGTAGTGGCTGGAGCACAAAGTTCCTCAATCTCAACAGCTTGGACCTTAATGAGGATCCCTGTGGTAACAACCCCTTAACCAGAACTTCTACCTTCTTAACTTTGGTTCTCCTTTGAATCCCCAAACCCAGAAATTTTCAACTTTTCCCTTAAGCTCTTTTATTTTCAAATTTCTGGAAGTTCTGGTCTTGACAAAGCTACACTGGCTGCCACTTTCAAATAACATTCTTACAGTGGCTTCTCTAGTATTACCAACTAATAATGCAGCAGCAGTTTGCAATAACCCTCCTTTAATCTTGCTCCCTTCATAGCAGAGATATATACCACTGATGTTTCTACTTCTGGGGTAGGCCAACTAGGAGTGTTTCCACATAATAATGGCTAATTAGTCAAGGAGCTAATTTCTGTAGAGGACCAATAAAAGGAGTTGGTTCAATCAGCATTACACACTTAGTTTGAGCATATATCTTTTTAGAACAACCCTTCAGGATCATCGCCTGGTAGTTAGTAGAGCCAATTTGTGGTATCAGTTTTTCTGCAGATGCAATTTTATGTGGCATGGTAGCGACCGAAAAAACTCGATTTTTGCATCTAAATTGTTGATGGCATGATTGCTTTGGAACGATTTTGGCAGGAATGCCACAAGTGTTGTATATCAATGGAAAGGGAATTAAATAATCTATTCAATGATATATCACACGTGTAATTAGCATGAATAAGGAAGTGAACAGACTGATTTAAATCAAGATTTTCGCTCATCCTGTAAATGCATCGGTCCAACAGATCGGATCATTTTCGAAGAACACACAAAAGTTTCTTTTTTTAAGCATTTAATCCCTTAACATTGGGGAAGAGAAATGGATTTCTTGATTTAAATGTCAAATTTTTATATTTCAATTTATTTGTTTTTCAGACCGTACAAGGATGATATTTTGCACTTGATTTACATCGGCCTGTAAACTTCATCATTGCACTAAATTAGCTAAAATATACCAGAAAGAAACTTAATTTCTTTGCTTTTGTCTTGCAGGAGAGTGAAAGCTTATTTGTGAAACATGGAGGATGAGGATAGAAATGCAACCGACATACCACCAGCCTCATTTCGACTACATGAAGAGCCAAAATTCACAAACTTTAGTAAGTGCGTTATTTGCCAAAAAGTGACAATTGAAACACTTAGCAAAGTGAAGCCTGCATCAATACCAATCCTTATTGATGCAATAAAGCTGCGTTCAGATGATGTACATGAGAGATTGGGAGAACATTTAGTTTCTCCTCTACACCATGAAATTCTGTGACATTCAACCTGCTATGCAAAGTACACTAGCAAACAAAATCTACGGTATGATTCACCAGCTGTCACAGTTGCAGCACCAGTTGTACCAGTTCCGTGGCATTCAACTTGCTATGCAAAGTACACTAGCAAACAAAATCTACGGTATGATTCACCAGCTGTCACAGTTGCAGCACTAACAGATGAACCATCCTCATCATCTTCTGAAAAGACCAGGTCGATGACAGAACCCTTTGACTCCTCGAAGTGCATCTCTTCTGTAAGAATAAAACGCACAAAAAGGTGAAGGTCATGTACAAAGTTGCAACACTTCAGGCGTGCCAGGCTATCATGGATGCTGTGGATTCACAAGGCGATGACGATATGCTTCTCATTCTTTATGGAGCCAGACAGGATTTGGTGGCAGCAGATGTTCAGTATCACAAAGCGTGTTATGCCGTGTATACAAGCAAATCGAACTTAAAGTACCGAGCGTTCAAAGAGAATGTTGCTGAAGAAGTGTATGCAGATTCGTTTCAACAGCTAGTCTCAAGTATACAACCTGACATAGAAGGTGGAAAATCATGTGATATGGGTGTTCTTTTGTCAATGTACAAAAGTTTACTGCAGCAACACAGAGTATCAGTAGTCAGCTACACAAACTAAAAATTGAAGAAGCGTCTCAAGAACCATTTCAAGGAAAGCAGTCTTTCATCAACCGTACAATAAATCAAAACCTGAGCTAGTGTATTCAAGTCCACTCTCCTTGCAGCATGTTATAAACTCAGCATTCAAACAAGCAGCACAGTCGACACCAGTTCAATCACTGGGACAACCCGAAGAGCCAAAACCAACGGATGATTCACTGAGCACACGTACATTCCTCTTCAATGCTACTAAACTGATCAAGTCCGATATCAAACAATGCAAAGGTATATCCTGCCAACCAGTAAGCATCACCGAATTAACTAATCAAGCTGCTAAAACTGTTGTGCCCAATAATCTCTAGTTCCTGCTACGTTGTGCTAAGGGTAGCAATATGTTAGACGAAAGAAGGATCAGCACAATTGCCCAGGATATAGTTTACTGTGCGTTCCATTCGAGAGGTAAAACGCCAAAACACGCAAGCTTAGCAATGGCAATTCGTCCCCTGACGGGCAGTAAACAACTTTTGACCATTCGGAATCGCCTAGGCGACTGCGCATCATATAAAGACATCGAAATTATGGACACCAGTCTTGCTAAGGAGACATTGGCCAAATCAGATGCACTAGGTGTTGTCATTCCTCCCAATATAGCACAAGGTATATATGTGCAAGTGGTAGTAGATAACACCGATATCAATGAGGAGACGCTAGATGGCAAAAATAACACTCACGTCACAACTCGTGATGTATCAGCGAGGTAAGTTTGGTCCATCTCATCCAAGACCTGACCACGCAGACCATTCCAAACGACAACGATCCTTAGGAAAATATGGATCACTTCGAAATATCCAAGAATTCGGATCATACGGACGACGCCCTACCATTACCAAATACACACAAGCCATCAACAAGGACTGGTTCAGAAACACAAATGCTGATTATCAAACTACAATATCGATGGACCTAGCATGGGCCGTAATGAGAATGTACCTTTCAAAACTGTTTGAGATTGACCTAAACCCTATCAGTCCAGGTGACCAGAAAGTGCCTAGCTGGAATGCCTTCAATGCCCTGATTTCCAGTTGTATTCCAATAATAACACACCTTGGTTACTGCCCAATCATAAATGGTTCTTCCAGTGAATTCAGCACCGTGTACACTGTTATAAAAACGGTTCAGGTCGACGATTTGGTCGACTTCTGATTGCTGCGAAAGGACGTGATGTCAGTCTTAAAGAGGTAAATGACATAAATTGTTCATTGTGTGGACGTTTATGACAGAACATCCAGTATCGCACGTCATGAACAATTGTTCCCAATTTCTGGTTGGGGGTGTACAACCTACATATAAACTTTTCTGCTGCATCTAATGATGATTGTTTAGTGTCTATTCTTGTCTCTATGCGACACAGTTCTTCTTTGATTGATGAGTCCTTCAGCATGAGTTTCCAGCCCTTCTTCTTGCCAATGCCGGAGAAACAGCTAGTGGAATCACAGCCTGTGATTGCATGGAAAGCTGGAAGAGCTCTGCATACACGTTGACCGAGATGAACGGATACATTGTGACAAGGTATGTAACGTAACTTAGCTTTGATGCCTGTGCCAAACCATAGCTCTTGACAGTTGAGGTGGTGGTAAAGAGATGTACATAATACAGCCAAGTCTGTGTCTGGAGATTGGCATTAGCTCATCTGGATGAGGAAAACGACGAAAGTGTACTTTTGGGGGAAATTGAGAAAACTGTTACCTGCACCATCTCCAGGAATGATGACTGCACACGTATTTGAGGGCATGGCACAGGTGCATGTGGTTGGTAGTGGTAGCCAAAATTCATTTGGAGAAATGGCCATGCAACACTATAATTTGATAACAGCACCACTTGGTCAAAATAATTGTTGTAGGGTTGATGTTGTATTCGACCAGTATCAAAAGAACGCAATCAATCTGGTGAGCGATCAAGACGAGGAATCAGTGCCTCCATGGGAATACAAATACACAGTCCGCAGATATCAATCCCCAAGCAACACCTGTGTGAGTTCCTTTCCAAGCTGCTTTGTTTGCTAGCAGAAGCAAATCTTTAAGATGGGCAACAGTTGGTATTGGCTGGAGGATTCAACAATTGCAGACAAGCAGTTTCTGTTACCAAGAGCCAGCGGCAAATAGACCCACAGCTTACATCTGATCATGAAGAAGCGGACACCCATTGCTTCTCCATGCCAGTAAAGCAGTACCATACAATCAGCAGGTAGCAATTCAATCTCCAGACACAGACGTGGCTGTATTATGTATATCTCTCTACCACGAACTCAACTGTGAAGAGCTATTGTTTCACACAGGCATCAAAGATAAGTTACGTTACATACTTCGTCATACTGTATCTGTTCATCTCAATCAACGTGTATGCGAAGTTATAATGTTATAATGTTTCAGACCAGCAAAGACCCTAGGATCCACTCATGGCTGGTCTACCTAACTGTGTTCGAAATTGTGCATTGTGTATGTCCTCCGTGGTGGCGGAGGGGACCTACAATTTTACGTGGGTTCCGAACCACAAGAACATAAGAAATTTATGTAACAACTGCCTGTACATTGGCAACGAGCAATTTTTACAAAACTAAATAATTTTCAATTTAAAACTAATTAATTATCGATTTGAAGCTAAAGATAGAATCTCTGGATCCAGAGGATCAAGTCATAATAGACTACTATCCACAAATATGTTACACTCTATATCTATTTATAACCGACATGCAAATATATCGGATCCAAAGAATCCAGTCAATTTCATTACGGTATCCATCAATACTAGTACCTTGCCAACCAAAAATAAGTCACGGTCCATATTGACTGCGGACCAAGTCAAAATTTACCACCATATACATTACAATATATATACTTAGGAGGAAAAGTGTAGGTGTGGCTGTAAAGACTGTACAATAATGTAGAAATGTGTGTACACCCATTTTGGGTCTCCCATTTCAAGGTGTTTGTGGGGCAAGTGAAGATCGTGAGTTTTTCAATACCTCACAGTACTATGGGGGGCACCGCTCGGCAGAGGAATCTCTTTAAATGGGGTGTGTAAGGACAGAGAGTATCCCCTAACCCAAGATGCTGCCTCCCTATATCCCACAACACTTGTGTTGAGCTGTGGGATCTATCACCACAAAGCCTTAATTTTACTACCTTAAACTATACCCAATCTATCAACATATGCGTCTAATCGATTTTTAAACATGTTCATAGGCATGCTACTAATTACTTCTACCGGCAAACTATTCCAGCTATTTACTATTCTATGCGTAAAAAAGTTTTTCGCAACTGCTGTCTCGAACCTTCTACTTGTCAACTTACACCCGTTATTTCTAGTCCTATTATATTGAGATATTTCGAAAAAGCTATCTCTATCTACGTTATCGAACCCATTCATAATTTTGAAAACCTGGATTAGATCACCCCTTAGCCTCCTAGTCTCGAGTGTAGTCAATTTTAACTCCTTAAGCCTGTCCTCGTACGAATTTGACCTAAGCGACGGAATCATCTTAGTTGCTCGTCTTTGAACTCTTTCGATTTTGTCTATATCTTTGCGCATATGCGGATTCCAAAATTGGACCGCGTACTCCAAATGGGGTCTAACTAATGATTTATAAAGAGGAACTATAATATCGCGCGATTTGTACTCAAAATTTCGAGCTATAAAACCTAACACTTTGTTCGCCTTATTGACCGCTGCTGTACTTTGTTTCGCTACTTTTAAATCACCAGTGACTATAACTCCTAAATCTTTTTCCTGCTCTACGCTTGTTAAATCTTTCCCTGACATACTATACGCAAAATTACCGTTACGCGAACCTATATGCAAAATTTTGCACTTATGAACGTTAAATCTCATTTGCCATGTGACTGACCAATCAACGATTTTATTCAGATCTTCCTGGATTTTATCTCTATCTTCGTCATTAATCGCCCTACCACCCAGCTCGTGTCATCCGCAAACTTTGAAACTGTACTGACTAGGCCGACATCTAAATCGTTAATATATAAGAAAAAGCAAGGGGCCCAATACAGAACCCTGAGGAACGCCACTCGCTACATTAGCCCAACACGACTCCGCTCCATCAACGACCACCCTCTGTTTCCTACCTCGCAACCACTCTTCTAGCCAATTTTTTACTACACCTCTGATTCCATGAGCCTTAGTTTTTACAATGAGTCTTTTGTGCGGCACGGTGTCAAACGCTTTTTGAAAATCTAAGTACACTACATCAACCGCCCGATGACTGTCGTAAACGTCAACCACGCTTTGAAAAAATTCTAAAAGATTAGTTAAGCAAGATTTGTTTCGCCTAAAACCTTGCTGCGTATTTCTAACTAGTTTATGTAATTCTAAGAGTTCTTCCAGCTTTCCATGCAATCACAGACTGTGATTCCACTAGCTGCTTCTCTGGCATTGGCAAGAAGAAGGGCTGGAAACTCATGCTGAAGGACTCATCAATCCAAGAAGAACTGTGTCGCATAAGGACAAGAGCAGACATTGAAGAATCATCATTGGAAGCAGCAGAAAAGTATGTATGTAGGTTGTATACCCTAAACTAGAAATTGGGAACAACTGTTTTTGATGTGCGATACTGGATGTTCTGTCATAAATGTCCACAGAATGAAGCTCTACCACCAACAACAGACAGCTTACAACTACATCTCAGACGAGCCAACTATCAAACTCATATTTGGCGTTTGGCCGTTCAACCAATACAGGATCTACAGAAGATCTACAGAAGCTAAGGCTAACAAAGACCCTAAGATCCACTCTAAGGTTAGCCCGAGAGAAAGGAAAGAGTAGGGGGTTAAGAGAAGAGAAGAGAAGAGAAGGGGTTAAGTAAGGAGGAACACCTATCACTCGTGGGTTAACATTCATTCAGAAAAAGAGAAAAAAGACTCACCATCACCATCCGCCGGCCACTGCCGACAAGTCAGAAAAATAGTCGGAGAAAATAGGAGAGGGGTGAAAGATGAAAAAAAGTAAAATAAGAATGCTTACAAACCATGCAAACACAGTCTTAACTCACTGTCATACTATACAAACTACAAACATGCAAGAAAAGAGAGTTACAGACATGCAAAGAAAGGAGAGGATAAGAAAAAAAAAGTAGGTAAAGTTAAACAAAAAGTGGGTTAGTTTACGCTACGAGTTACATCTACGTTCGTGTTAGTCTAATTTTTTATTTTTTTTAATAATAATTGTATTGTTGGCATCACACGCTGGCATGTCACAAGCTGGCATTTATCGTCAACAGACTCATCCTCGACCACCACCACCAGAGCTCCTGTTGCTAATTTTTTATTTTTTTTATTTTAAACAACATTAATATTTTTAAAATGTCTTCAAAACGGTTCTTAAACACATTAACGCTGGTAGAGTTCACAACGGGCGCGGGAAGATTATTCCATTTATCAATTACTTTAAACGTAAAGAAGTTTTTAGCGATATTAGTAATGAAACGTCTGCCACGCAACTTAAATCCGTTATTACGAGTATTACTATTATCAAAAGTGAACAATTTGTCAAAATTTACGTTATCGATGTTATTTACGATTTTGAAAACTTCAATAAGCTCCCCCCCTTAATCTCCTAGTTTCGAGTGAATACAGGTCTAACTCTTTAATCCTCTCTTCATAAGGCTTGTTGCGCAATGACGGAATTAGTTTCGTGGCACGACGCTGAACCCTTTCTAACATATCAATATCCTCATGCAAGTACGGGCACCAAAACTGAATGGCATATTCTAAATGAGGCCTGACTAGGGACTTGTAAAGGGGCAATATAATATCCTTCGATTTAAATTCGAAATTACGCGCTATGAAGCCTAACATCCTATTGGCTTTTGCGCAAGACTCCACGCACTGGTTCCTAACCTTTAAATCCTTAGATACGCGTACGCCTAAATCTACTTCCTCGTCAACGCTCGCCAACTCCCTATCATCCATCGTGTACGTGTAATTATTGTTACGAGAACCTACATGCAAAACTTTACATTTGCCTGCGTTAAATTGCATCTGCCACTTATCCGTCCACTCCATAATCCTATTTACATCGTCTTGGAGACTATTTCCATCGTCCTCGTTAAGAACCTTACCGCCTATTTTAGTATCGTCCGCAAATTTTGACACGTTACTAGTCAATCCTACATCTATGTCGTTAATGTAAATTACGAATAGCAATGGGCCTAACACTGAACCCTGTGGGACACCGCTACCTACATCCAACCACCCCGATTCACTACCATTAACTACGACCCTCTGCCTCCTAGCACGAAGCCATTCTTCTAACCAGTTAGCTACCTGACCGCGTATACCGTGCGCTTTGACCATCGCAATTAATCTCCTCTGCGGAACTGTATCGAACGCCTTTTTAAAATCTAAATAAATAACGTCAGCCGCTTTATGCCTATCGTATTCGCGCACTCTTTCGTTATAAAATAACGCGCACTATTTCTTTATACCAGATGGGTATGGTTGGCAGTTTGAAGATACTGTGCTAAAACCCTTCCTTATGACAAAAGAACCAGCCCCAACAGCGTTACTTGAACTGGTTCCCTGCCAGTGCAAGAAGTCTGCATGTCAAACTGGACAATGCTCCTGTAACATAAACCAGTCGGCCTGCACAGAGGCCTGTTTCTGTATGGTAGATGAAGGATGCAGGAACTCATTCACAATGGGGCGGTACCATATTGAACACTAAAATGCCGAAACGTTTAATTATACTGATTTTTAGATGTGTTAATCAAATTGTATAACTATATAACAGCAACGCTGAAATACCCAGACCAGTATCACATCACACCAGTGTCAGCATACTCTGAAGTGTACATCTCAAAAGTGTGTGGTGGTGAATCACCCCTCTGAACTTGATTTTTTGGTTGAGTGTGAACAAAGTTTTATATTTGCTTAACGCCTCTTTAAAGGGAAAATATAATAATCATGATGTAATGCTACAAATCAATGATACGCCAAAGTTTTGGTTAAAGATTTTGTGTAAAAAAGCTATGAATTAACCTTCTATTTAATCATGTTAATATGAACTTTTTCATTGTTACCTACCTTTTTCTTCCTGACAAACAAGTAATACATTTAGATAATATAGAATATAATAGCAGTAATAATAAGGAAACTGTTTTGTGTGTTCATTAAAAGTGATCCGATCTGCTGGACCAATGCAGATATTTTGCATTTGATTTAAATCAGCCTGTTCACTGCAATATTTGTGCTAATTATATCTATGATATATCATTGAAAAGATTATTTAATCCCCTTTCCATTGATATACAACACTCATGTCATTCTGCCAAAGTCGTTCCATACTTTACTCTAAAGCAATCATACCATCCACAATTTACATGCAAAAATAGAGATTTTCTGTTGGCTACCATACCAGATAAAATTGGATCTACAGAAAAACTGATACCACAAATTGGCTCTACTAACTACCAGGCGATGATCTTCAAAGGTTGTTCTAAAAGGGTATGAAGTTAAACTAAGTCTGTAGTGATGGTTCAGCGAACTAATTTTCACTGGGCCTGGGTTCCTTGTCTAAATGCCAACCATTGCATTTTTAAACAAAATTTTAAACCTAAAAAACCTTGCTCCGTGACATTTCAAAAACATTTAAAACATGATGCAGACTTAGCCTCAACCACTTCGTACTTATATGACTTGTGATTGCCTTCACAAAATATGCATTTTTACTTCCTTTTAAATTACTCTCAGAGGATGCATGTAACGCTGACAACGCTGATCCATGTAACAGCTCACTAAAAACTTTGAGTTTGTCTCATATGGTTTCCCAGGTGATGTTAAAATAAGCTTTTTTGCGGATCGCTGAAAAGGCAAAAAAAAAAAAAAATTTAATCTCTCAAAGAGGGGGAGGGGTGCTGCCCTTGAGAAAGAAGAAAATTTGAATACAGCTTAACCTAACCTAAACTTGAAATTTATATACACACACACACACACACACACACACACACACACACTGTTTTATATATATATATTAACGTAAAGAACGACGCTTGTACAGAAGAACATTCCGCGCAAGATGAGGAGGGAGAACGAACAAATGAAAAAATGAGGTAACCACCCGAGAATCGAACCCGGGATCTTCCGATTGCCGGTCAGATATGATAACCACTACACCATGGGCCTCACTCGATCAGAAGTCGTAATTCTCCTACATACGCGCAGAAACCAATGCCCCGATGGGGCACCCCCGCATGCCGCACATATATACATTTCAACTGCAAACAACATACAGTATAATTAACGTAAAGAACGACGCTTGTATAGAAGAACATTCCGCGCAAGATGAGGAGGGAGAACGAACAAATGAAAAAATGAGGTAACCACCCGGGAATCGAACCCGAGATCTTCCGATTGCCGGTCATTTGTTCGTTCTCCCTCCTCATCTTGCGCGGAATGTTCTTCTATACAAGCGTCGTTCTTTACGTTAATTATACTGTATGTTGTTTGCAGTTGAAATGTATATATGTGCGGCATGCGGAAGGTGCCCCCTCGGGGCATTGGTTTCTGCGCATATGTAGGAGAATTACGATTTCTGATCGAGTGAGGCCCATGGTGTAGTGGTTATCATATCTGACCGGCAATCGGAAGATCCCGGGTTCGATTCTCGGGTGGTTACCTCATTTTTTCATTTGTTCGTTCTCCCTCCTCATCTTGCGCGGAACGTTCTTCCCACATAAGTTAATGGTCTGTTGTTGATAACGTTTTCAATTTCTGACAGAATAGTCATGATTTCAAAAAGTTGATGTTTGGTCCCAAGTCTTTTTAAGGCAGTTCTTTACAGTCTGTATGTTTCTTTCCCAAATGGAACCATACCATGGTGTATTAACAGGAGTGTACTTCCAGGTTATATTGCGTTTGATTAAATGAGTTTGTACTGTTTCACTGTCACAAATCTGATGAATAATTCTTTCACCAGATTTGAAGTATGTGGCATTGTCTGACCATATAGTTTTGGGTACAGAATTGTGTGCACAAAATCGTCTGAAAGCAGCAATAAAAGCTTCTGCTGTCAGATCTTCTACTTGTCTAGACATATGGCACGTGTAGCAGCACAGGTGAAGAGTACAAGGTACACTTTGTATTCCTTTGAATCCATTTTATCTCCAAAACTCACATTCACCGCTCCAGTGTAGTCAATACCCGTGGTTTCAAATGGCTGAGTAAATATTACTCGTTCCACAGGTAGGTCTGGAGGGCTTGGGGTCTTAAAGGGTCGTGAATGGATACGTTTACAAGGAATGCATGTGTTTAAAGTTTTCTTTGTTTCAGTTCTACCCTTTGGTAGCCAGTAAATTTTTCTCAGCTCCGTCAGGGTTTGTGGGACCCCCATGTGGTGTATTTTGTTGTGGGTATCCCTGATGATGAGATTTGTGAAGTGATTCCTCCTCGGAAGAAGAATTGGGTGCTTAGAGTTGTAAGTCAAAGTTGACTTGTTAAGCCTTCCTTTACACCTTATCAGACCCTCTGTATCCAGGTACAGATTTAGATCCATGACAAGTGAAGTGAAGGAATTCCTTTGTTTAATGTGTTACTGGACCTAAGATACTTCAACTCCTTGTCAAATTCTGAAGCTTGTATCTGTTTGAGCCAGTATTGTTGCAGTTTCTGTTAAGTTAGAAAAGGCCTTCTGAGGACAGTGTTTGAGAAGGTAGCTATTGCAAACTTGCATCAATAGACTGTAATTCTCGAGTTTGTTGAGGTCTGAATAATGTTTATAGTAAAAAATAGGTTTGTCATAAATGATCTTTTCAGTTGTTTTAGAGTTGAGTGTGAGGTTAACTACTTTGGCTGGCCAAAGATCCTCACATGTTAGCATTTCAGGCGCTTCATACCAAATTTTATTTGTTTTCAACAGTTTATAAGCGAGCCCTCTTGTCAAAAAGTCTGCAGGATTCTGTTTTGTTTGTATGTACCTAAATTTGATACCAAGATATGTTTGCAGTTTTGATTTCTGTTAGTCTGTTCTTCACAAATATGTTTTTGCAAGAAGTCGTATCTGTGTTGGTCACCCATGTTAGACAAATTTGACTGTCTGTCCATAAGTAAATGTCTGTTATGTCAACTTCTTTATACACTTGTGAGAGAAAGTCTGCTGTTTTGACTCCCAATGAGACAGCCAATAATTCAAGTTGTGGTACAGTTTTCTTTTGGTTTAAGGGTGCCACTTTTGCCTTTGAATAAACCAAGTTACTTTCATTTTCACTTCTTAAATAGGCACAACACCCGTAAGCTTGTGTGCTGGCATCTGTAAAAATGTGTAGTGTTTGAGGTTTCAATCTGTAACCAGCACATCTTTGTACGTAGATGTTTTGAACTTTGTTTAAGTCTGTGGCCAATTTTTTCCAATAAAATTGGTCTTCCACTGAAAGTGGTTCATCCCAATCAATTTTCTTTTTCCATAATCTTGCAAAAGGATTTTGGATCTTATAGTTGCTGGTAAATATAATCCAATGGGGTCAAAAATTTTGGATGATTCTGAAAGCACTTGTCTTTTTGTATTGGCATTTGCATTTAAGTTATAACTCTTTGTGCAAAGAGTATCATTGTGTTCGGAATTCTGTTTTAAAAACCAAAGCATTCCAAGTGTTTTTGTGTAATTGTTTGATTCAATGTTCCCATTGTTGTCTTTTGTTATTTGTTCATTTAATTTTGGAGAATTAGAAACCCACTCTCTCAGTCCAAAATTTCCTTGCTTCATTATGGGTTGTGACATTTTGTAAATTTCAAGCAATTCCTCTTCAGTTACAGTGGAACCAATGAGATTATCCACATAAAAATTGTTGTTTTAAAAACTGAACTGTTAAGTCCTCTTGAAATAAGTTTAGGTGGTTTTTAATTGTTAAAACAAGAATACTTGGAGAACAATTTGCTCCAAAAATAATTACTTTAAATCTGTAGGTTTTGAAACCTTTGTTAAGGTCATGTGGATCATTAAACCACAAAAACCTGAGATGATTTTTATCATACTCAAGCTTCAAATTTATACAGAGGAATGCTTTTTCTATGTCACTCTGTACCGCACAAATGTCTGAACGGAAGTAAAGGAGAATTTTTACAAGATTTGGGCCTTCCATGAGACAATCATTTAAACTAACAGAATTTGTATCCTTTAAACTACAGTTGTATACTACTCTTAGTTTAGTTGTGGATGCGTCTTCTCTGTAAACTCCCCTGTGTGTTAAATAATGACCACCTCGTTTTTTAAAGGGTTCTTCAGTAACTTCTTCAATGAAGCCCCTTTCTATTTGTTCTTTGAATATGTTGTTGTATTGTTCTAAAAGATTGTCATTTTTAAGTTTTCTGTAATTTTTATACAGATGTACCTCAGCTACTTTCAAATTGTCCATTATTTCTGGACAAGGTGTTTTCCAAGGCAGCTCCACATAGTATTGATTGTCTCTGTGTTGTAATGTATCCTTAAATTGTTCTGTCATCAATTGGTCTTCACGTGTAATTGTACTGTCCTTTATGCCAACTGATTCTAATAGTCACAACTGCTGTAACCCTTCATCCAATGTGGAATCATTTTCATTCAAATGATGTGGGATTATGACTGTGTTTTTGTTGTTCGAGTTTGTCACATAGTCAGAAATTTGTGAATGTGGTGATTTTGTTTTGTGTGAATTTTGTTCGTGTTCTGTGTTAGTAGTAAGATTGTATTTAGTTATGCCACCCAAAGTTGCAATACCTGTGGGAGTTTGTATGGCTATTCCATCTCCCATTTTAATGATGCCTCTATGGACCAGATGAAGATAGTCAGCCTCCATGAGCATATGTATATCATCAACTACATCTGCATTAAGGGTTTTATCAGCTATTGTGTATTTGTTTTGAAGTTGTAGCAAAGTTTGTTTTAACCCACCTATTTGTAATTTTTGTTGTTCTACTTTGTCTACAACAACAACCTTAAGGGTTTCAAATGTTCCATCAAGAGTTAAAGTTACATTTTCAGTTTTAAAACTGGCTTGTACTGGGTTTTTAGTAATAAATGATGAAATAGAGAGATCTTCATTTACTTGTTGCTTCTGAAATCCCAATTTTTCTATCAGTTGTTTGGTTACAAATGTTTGAGAATAAAAACCCACTCTAATAGACAGAGTTTATTTCCACGACAGTTTCGACGCCCACTGGCATTTTGTGTTTCTGTATCCACCCGAGGAGGATGCCAGTGGGCGTCGAAACTGTCGTGGAAATAAACTCTGTCTATTAGAGTGGGTTTTTATTCTCATATTTTGACCTTCACGTAAAAAAGTGAAGTTTTTTGCATTTATTACAAATGTTTGTTGTGAGCAGGTATCTAAGAGACACCTAACCTGTACTATTTGTCCCCTTTTGTTTTGGATTTCCAAGGTTGTGGTTGGTAAAAGAATTTTTGAATTGTGGTTAATGCTAGATGAACTGATATGCCCATTCATAGCATTTTGAGTTTGTTTCTGTTTGTTTTGGTTTGATTTGGGTGTTTGTTCATAATGTTTGTAAGTTTTTTCAATGTCTCTGTGTGTATTACACATGGGGGTAACATGGTCAAAACTGTTGCAAAACTTACAATTGTATTTCAAATTTGATTTGCAGTTTAACTTATGGTGCCCTGATCCAGTGCATTTTTTGCATAAGTTTAGTTGTTCACAACGTTTTGACCTTGCTGTAAAGTCTGTGTATTTGAGACAATTTGTAGAACTATGTTCACTGCTAAAACAAAATTTGCATGGTATGGGGTTATACTCAAAAGTAGTTACATTAAAGTTTTGTAGAGTAGGGGTCTTTGAGTCTTTTTCTGTCACTTTATTTTCTGCAAATTGAGTTTTGCGGTTGTGTTCGAATGTAACTGGTAAGTGTTGAAATCTTTTGTTAGGTTTTTGGTTTTCTGCATTGTTGGTTTTTTCTTGTGCTGCGTTAAATTTTGGTTGTGTGTAACTTGATTTGTAAAGTGTAAGTACAGTTGGGAAATCTTCTCTTAGCTTATTAAGGCTAGGGCATATGTCAGTTGTTCTCTGATGAAATATCTCTTTGACTTTAGAAGGGAGTTTTTCAAAAACAACAGCTTGAATGATCCAAGCTGTTTCTGTAATGTTTAAATTATTGTTTTTAAGTTGTCCCATGAGACATTCAAACTCACAGTAAAAGTCAAAAAGGTCACCATAGTTCTCTTTTTGGGTTCGGATGTTCGTTACTTTAAGAGCCAAATCATGTATAATTTCATCCTTATTCATGTAATTTCTGTTAAGTAATTCTATTGCCACAGAATAAGACGTACCTATGGCTGGCAGTGATTCCACTAATCTTAAGGCAGGGCCTTTCAGATACTTCACTAAATAACTAAATTTGTCAACATCTGTAATGTAGTTTTTATTACCTATAAGGCTTGAAATTTTTCAATAAAAGATTGAAATTTGGCTCTGTCACCCTCAAAAGTGAATACTTCAAGTGTAGGCAATTTTGATTTTAGTTCATTGCCCTCAGCCATGTTGGAAGAGCTAAGTGAAGTATTTCGGATAGCTTCTAAGAAGCTTTCATTTGTGTCTTGTTTTTTGTACTCGTCAAGTTGGTTTTGAATTTCTGAAATATAGGAATTAATTTTTGTAATGTAATTTTCATTGTCAAGTAGGAGAGTAGAATACTCATCATCTGTTAGTTCAATTGTGTCATCAATTTCTGTAATTATGTCCTCATCTAGTATGAGAATTTCTTGTTTGTAACGAGTAATAGAATTTAATGTTGTTTCAAGATCATATCTTGTAGGTTCTTTCTGTTTGTAATCATTGTAGTTTGGTGATGACACCTTTACGTGCTGATTTTTTTCTCATTAATTTTTTGTAGTTTTGAGATGGTGCCATAGCTCCAAGGTCTGTGTTTTTATTTTCTTGGTCTGGGGGTTTTGCTCTTTTGTCCAAGTCTTCCATAATTGTTGTTAGTGTTAGAGTTCTGAGTTTAATTTTATGATGTTGAGCGAGTTAAATTACTGTAATAAGTTTTTTATATAACCTGCGCCACAGGTTGAATTAAAAATTTACAATGTTTTTAGTTAGAATAGGGCTTGAGTGTAAAAAGTAAGGTCTACTTTGAGAGGTAGGCCTACTATGTAAGGTAAAGTAAGGTGGGCCTACTAAATAGGCCTATTTTGTGGGCATACTAAGTAGGCTTATGTTGTGGGCCTACTAAATAGGCTTAGGTTGAAATTTTGCCTATTTTTTATAGGACCTAAAATGAGTTAAGCCTGTTAAATGAACAAGGCTTTGTTTACGGTTAGTGTAAAGGTAAAGTTTGTGTTAGTGTAAAGGTAAAGGGATCAGTTCCTCAGTTATACGGGTCACCATTTGAAAAAACTATATAGGGCTATGGGTTGATTGCCTGATACCCTCATCCGTTGGAAATTTCCAGCAGATTTCACTGGAGAGTTAACGACAAAAGCCCTATGTTTTTTTGTTAGAGAGTTATGTATATGTAGGTCTTCAAAGGACCTCTGTTTATTTGCCTTCGGTATTTGCGCTGCCTAATGGTAATTAAAGGAATTGCCTTACCTTATTATTTCGTTGGGCCTCGCTTCTGTTTCGATGTAGGGCGTGAGGATCTTTTTCGATGTAGGGCCGTGGTTCGATGGAGCTAGACAATGAGTTGGCTCGATGTAACTAATATAGGCAGTCACTATTTAAACACCTGAAGGAACAGGCCTATCCTTCTTATAGTTATTAAGTTTTATATCAAGAGGATCTCACTTAGAACCTATAGGAAGACAAAGCACATCTTCCTTGCTTAAACCATCGCTGTCACTAAGCAAGCTCCAAGCGAGCCGCTATAATAATCGTTAGGAATCTGCTGATTCTTCAAAATTCGTTGACTCGTCTCACACGAAACAACAAATTTGGTTTTCTTGTTGCTACGCAGGCCCGATGCCCACAGATGGGTTTCATGCACGCATGGCAACTATTTTCATTCCCAATAGGCCATGTCGCCAATCCCGAGGCAATTTTGTATAGATATTTAACTCAATTAATTAATAATTTATATTTAATTAAGAAATAAAGGTACCACATACGATATCATGTTGTAAGCGCGTATAGTTTTTCCATACTAGCCTTAACGATTTTGCTATCCTATTGTGCATTCAGTTTTTGTATATTAAGAGCTGTAGCACAATAAAAAGACGCTAACATATCAGTCCGGAACAACACCGTACTCTGGAGCAACTTAGGATATAAAGCTAGGGTTAGTGAAGCAGTCCGGAGCTGGAGCTGGGGGTCACTTTCAGTTCTGGAGCCGGCCTGGAGCAGGAGCTGAGTCACACCGACCGTGCATGGAACAAGGAACTCTTCTGCGAAAATTAAATCCACTATAGTCCGAATAAGTAATGCAAAGCAGATAGATCCAGCTTTGGGTCAGGATCTAGGGTTTAAAGCAGCCGAGCCCCACTATATTTAAAACCTCAATATAAGCAAAAGACTCGTTGCAATCACGTCGGATTGAATACATCAAAGAAAAAAACGACAGTGTTTGTCATTTACCATTACTTATTCGGACTATAGTGGATTTAATTTTCCCAGAAGAGTTCCTTGTTCTATGAACGGTCTGTGACAGTCACTCTGTGTGTATCATAAAAAACCTCAGGGAACCATTCTGAGTTCATTCCCATATATATTCAAAGGTTAAAAACTGATAAGCACAATTTAAAACGGAAAACAATTTATTGAAAGTACACGAGTTAAATAAAATATAAATAAATACTTCCAAGTAAATAAACATTCCTAAACATTGTTCAATAAAGTTTTTATCCTTTTGATAAATGTGGGTGATTCTTTGCTCTTTTTTACGTTGATTATGAAAATAGATTTTTTTCTATCACCCACGGTTTTTGAGGGATTTGAAATTTTAAACCCTTTCAGATCGAGATAGCATTCCTCAGTTTGCATCATAATGTGAGATTTATTGTTAGTCATTTATTTTGTATAAAATCTTTATATGATGCATATTATTATTTATATTTTCATGTTTATATATAATATGCATATATTTATTTAAGTATACTGCATATATACATCATAATATATATGCGACCTCTTTCACATTGTGACGATTTGCCGGTACCAAAACCACCAAAGACATGGACTTTAGATGATAATGAATCTGATGATGAATTTCCTAATGAACCTTTGGACAGACAAGATGACATGGATACACAATTTCAACCACCTTCATCGGATGAATCTCATTTAATTTCTCAATCAGAATTAAATGATCTTGCCAGAGAGTTGAATCTATCTAAAAATCAGGCTGAGCTCTTAGATTCTAGATTAAAAGGTTGGAATATCTTACAAAAGACTCTAAAAAATATATTTTCGTAAACATCAGACACACTTCACATCGTTTTTCTCTCTGGAAAGTGATTTAGTGTATTTAATGATGTGAACGCACTCATGGAGGCACTTGGTCGAGAGCACAACCCTAAGGAATGGAGGCTTTTTGTCGATTCATCAAATTTGATTTTTAAAGCTGTACTATTGCACAACGGTAATATCTATCCTTCGGTTCCGATTGCACATAAAGTTCACATGAAGGAATCATATGACAATATGCAGTTACTTTATCATTGACTATGATAAACACTCCTGGCATATCTGTGGTGATCTGAAAGTGATTGCACTTCTCCTCGGCTTACAGTAAGGATACACAGTTCTTTTGTTCTTTTGTTCTTTTGTTTCCTCTGCGAGTGGAACAGACGAGCTAAGGGGTCATATGGGTCATACACAGAAAGAGTGGCCACTTCGACAAAATTTGGTTCCAGGACAGAAAAATATTGCCCATCAGCCCTGAGTAGATTCCAGCAAAAGTTTTCTTACCACCTCTCTATATCAAACTTGGTTTGACGAAAATTTTTGTAAAAGCCATGAATAAAGACGGACCTGGATTTCTATATTTAAAATAGAAGTTCCCGAGAATCAGCGAAGTGAAAATCAAAGAAGGTATTTATGTGGGCCCACAGATCAGAGAAGTGATGAAAGATTGCATTTGATGAGTCTTTGAATGAGGTTGAAAGAACAGCATGAAAAGCTTTTAAAGAAGTGACTACGCATTTCCTCGGCAGCGTCAAATCAGAAAATTGTTTCCCTGGTGGAGAAAATACTTAGTGCTTACCAAGCCATGGGGTGTAATATGTCTTTGAAAATGCATTTCCTGCACTCCCACCTCGACTTTTTCCCATCAAACCTGGGCGCTGTCAGCGATGAGCATGGTGAAAGATTTCCTCAGGATATATCAACCATGGAAAAGCGGTACCAAGGAAGATATCGCCCCAGTATGTTGGCCGACTACTGTTGGACACTTATAAGAGACTAGTTATAAACGAAAATCAGCTACAAAAACATTTTGGGTAAGGTACTCTTCTTTTTTGTACGATTAAATATACCAAAAAAGTAAGAAAATCTATCAATTTCATTTGCATTTCCTTCGAAACTGGTGGGTTATAGGAACATTCTGTTTTCAAATTCATAATCAGCGTAAAACAGTACAGTGGAATCACATAAATTCATTCGAAGGAGTAAAAACAGTTTGTATTTTGTTGTTCAGTGTAATAATAACAATGACAAGTAAATAAACGCGTTAAAACTTAAAAATAATAATTTATGAAATAAATAAATAGCAATAACTTCAAAAAAGACCATCTATATATTAAGTCAAAATCAGTACTCGACTAATTACTCCCGCGGAAACCAAAGCAGACAGTATCCCAAGTCCCAGCCCATTCGAGATGTTCTAGTGCTAGTAGGGGCCTAGTAGGGCCCTACTTTAGGGCTCTAAACTTCTGCAACATTTGTGGCTTTTCATCAAATTTTCAACCTGTTGAACACCACCTCTCCTTTAAACCTCACCTTCTTTTCCTCACTGAAACTAAGGTGTCTGGGTCAACTGACAGAAACTCCTTTTCTGTACCGTCCAACTTTCTCTATACCCAATTTCACTCCAAAGGTGGATGTTGCGTTATATGTATGGAATGACCTAACTTCCTCTCGTATTCCCGAACTTGAATCCACCAAATTCTACATCCTCTGACTGTGGCTTACATGACAATCTCAAACTAAATAAATCTGCGCTGTCTACCGTTTTCCTAATTCTACTGACAACCCAAAATTCTTTAATTACCAAAACAGAATACATTCTATCCAACTCTCCTTTCGCTGAAGTACCCATTTTAAGTGATTTCAGTGTTCACCACCACCTTTGGCTTTTCTTCCATCCCACTAACACCCCTGGTAAACTAGCGTACAATTTTTCTGTCCTTGTTTTTTTTAATTTTTTTTGATTGGGTTCAGAATCCCAGCTGAGCCTTGAACGGCCAAGCTCTGAGGGGTTACTTTAACTTATAGCCTAAGTTAAGCTAGACTAAAACAAACTTACGGCTTGGAGGTCCTATTAGGTCCTACCTCAGGGTTGGTGACTCAATGTGGGCCTACATTAGGCCTCAGTTGCATAAAATCAAGAAAAAAACAAAAGGGGCACTATTTATGGTCTTCTTTCTAAACCTTGCAACAACAACAACACAACCTGCACCATTGCACGATGCAACAATCTTGTATCTAAACAACCAAACTGAATTACAAGAGAGCTCTCTATAAGACCATGCCCTGTAAAAGCAGCATTCAGCAAACGAGTAGAAAGGACGCGCCAGTGCTCCAAAAAAATGATGCCACAAGAGTGCCCGAACAATGATGTCACAAGAGCCCAAAAATGTATAGCTCTAAATTAAGTGAATTTTTCACTAACTTTACAATTATGAGATGGATATATATATATATACCTTAACTTAATATATACAAGCAATGCTGCATCAATCGGCTTAGTCATTATTAGTCATCATTGGCTAACTTTAGGGTCTTTGTTAGCCTTAGCTTCTGTAGATCTGTAGATCGCCTCGGGACAACAATGGCTCTTCCTCTTCTAGATTTTCTAACACTCCCCACCGAAGAGGCATTGTTGTCATTACCTTCTGCAAGTTTAGCCAAGCCTTCTCCATGAGGCTGTAACCCAAATGCTTCTTGACTATCCGTGTTTTTGCTGATTTTTAAAGCATTGAGTTTTTGTATAGGTCTCTTTAATTTTCCTCCTGAAGTCTTTACCAGTGCATACCTAACTAAATTGTCTTTGCCAACAAACAACTCTTCAGTTATGCCAAGCTTCCAGCATTGCCTTAGTCTTTCATCCCCAATCATTACCACTTCTCCCACCTTGATACAATTTGCATTGGAGCCCTTTACATTGCCTGATGGGTAATAATTGAGTTCTGGCAAGTATTCCATCTGCCACCTCTTCCATAACTGATCTTGTAGCTCTTCAAGGTACTTGAACCTTCTGGTTAACTCTTCTTGACTGCTGTGGATAGGCTGTAAGTCTTCTGGCAAACTGGGGCTTGATGTTAATCGTTTACCACAAAGAAAATGATTTGGTGTCAATGGCTCTGCATCCTGCATACTGTTATAAACAAAGGTGATAGGCCTCCTGTTCACCATTGCTTTTACTTCACACAAAACAGTGCAGAATTTTTCTTTGCTCAAATGAGCATTAACCAAAGGGTTCTTTAATGAACACTTTACTTTTCTCACTAGCCTTTCCCAAAATCCTCCCCACCATGGTGCTCTCTCAACAATAAACTCCCACTGTACCCTCATGGTGTGAAAAGTAGGATTGGAATCCCTCCTCTTTTAGCAAGGACCAAACTTCTTGGAGTTCCTTTGCAGCCCTTTTGAAGGTTTTTTCATTATCCGATATGATTTTATTTGGGAAACCCCTTCTGTTCACAAAGCTTTTAAAGGTGAAAAGAAATACATCACTACTTAAGTTGCTTACCAACTCCAGATGGATTGCTCTGGTGTAGCACATGTGAAAAAACATATATAACCTTTGTTGGACTCCCCTTGCTCATCCACATAGACTGGACCGCAAAGTCTACTCCAAATACATAAAATGGGGCAGTATAGACACACCACTCTCTTGGAAATAGAGCCACCTTTTCATTTTAAGGCTTTGCACTCCAACGCTTGTAAACCATACATCTATGCAAGACCTCTTTTACTACTTGTCTCATTTTGGGAATCCAAAACTGCTGTCTGATCTCTATTATCACTTCTCTAACTCCAGCATGTAACAACTTATCATGCTTATCCACGATCAAAAGTTCCACAAAGTTCCCCCCCACCAGAAGGTAGCAAAATTGGATGTCTTTTCACCTCTGGAAGCCCTGAAAACTGTAGTCTACCTCCTACTCTCAATACATCCTGATCCAAAAACACATCCAAGTCTTTGAGAGCAGAATGTGTTGGTAGAACCTGTAATGGACTGCTGTTGAGTAATTTTCTCGCTTCACCAAATTTTTTCTTCTGCTCATATACCACCCAGTATTGCCTGGCTTGGTGAATCTCAGAATTTTTTCCCCTTCTTGTTTCTCCCTTAATGTTGTCTGTAAATCTATATACCCATGCTAGCACTTTTAACAACCTTTTCAGACTGCTAATGTCCTCAAGCCTCAATATGGGGTCCTGCTGCATAACTTGACAACTGTTCACAGTGCATTTTCTCATCTCACTAACCCATCTTCTTCAGCCTGGCATTCTCCTACAATAGGCTGATTAGAAGGCCAGTTTTCACTTCCAAGTTTTAGCCACTCTGGCCCATTCCACCACAAACCTGACTGTGCAAGATCTTTGAATTTCCTCGTGTTGGTAAATCAGCTGGGTTTTGGGTGCCTGGACAATGCTTCCATTGCTTTGGATTCGTGTGTGCTTGAATTTCCTCCACCCTATTGGCAACAAATGGTTTCCATTTCCTTGCCTGGCTTCTTAACCAGTACCAAACTATAGTGGAGTCTGTCCAATAATAGCTTGGAATTTCATAAAGACTCTAAAAGTTCTGCACTGTAACTGCAAACCGACTAGCAATGACTGCACCCATCAATTCCAACCTTGGAATAGAAAGCCTTTTCAAAGGTGTTACTCTGTTCTTTGCAGCGACCAACCTGCAACTTACTTCCTCTTCAAATGCTCATCTTATATAAATGCAAGTTGCATAGGCTTCTTCACTTCCATCACAAAAGGTGTGCAGCTCCAAATTATCTGGACTATTGTTCAACTCTCCAAAGTAACATCTTGGGATTTCAATGTCTCCAAGGTGTGCCAATTCTTTGAACCAATATTTCCACTTTACCACCATATGATCGGATAACTCTTGGTCCCAACCAAGTCCAATTTCTCAGAGGCTCTGAAACCAAATTTTTTACTTTATCACAAATGGAGCCAGGAATCCAAGAGGATCAAAGACCTTCAAAGCCAAACTAAAAGCTGTACGTTTTGTCCACCTTGTCTCATTCTCAGCCAGCTCTACTAAAGATTTCCCATTGTAGGTAATCAAATCCTCTCCTTGCTGCCAAACAATGCCTAGCACCTTTGTATCTATTGCCCACAACTCCTTAATACTAGAATCCTCAATGTTTTCTGCTGCATCAGGTCCAACACAGGACTAACTCACAAACTGTTGTAAGTGAGAATGATTGGTCTGCAATTTTCTAAGCTCCATGCCAGCCTCCGTCATTATAGCTCTGTCTCCATGAATATCTGTTTAGCCATTTCTGTATTATCCACTGAACACAGCAAATCATCAAAATAAAAATTTTGCCTTATGTGTTCATTGTATTAGGATAGACTTCAGAATATTTCTTAAAATGGCACTGCATAGTAGCAGGGCCGTCGATTGCTCTAAAATAGTGGGGGGGGGGGCACTTCATTTTCAAGCAGCGAATCAAACAATACTCTGAGTAGCTGTTGCGTGTAATATATCAATGTCGTAATTTACCATTTACCCGTTTTTTGTATTTTTCTCAGCATGTTGAAAAAACTCAATTGTTTTTAATCATTTTATGTGTTTCTTTATTTAAACATTTTTTTTGCAGAAATAAGAAACGCAATGCAACTATTTATAATATGTAACCGTTCATGTAACATAATATCACACATATGTTTGGATATATGTACATATGGATATTTTTCTATAGACAAATTTCGCCAGCCCAAATTATTATCATTTCTTCCAAGAACACATAAATGCTACGTACAATTATTAAAATGCAAACTGACTGCTAAATTCTGATAAATATACACTGGTGTTCATGACAATAATTTATAATATTGCTATTACATTTGCATATGCATATAATACGACATATAACGTCTTATTAGGTACCATTAATAGTTAGCATTTGTAGCAATTCATCCACGAAAGTGAGGGGGGGACAACTGGTAGGTTGTTCCCCCTTTGTAAAAGGTGAGGGTGGACATGTCCCCTGCGTCCCCCCTGCAATCGACGCCCATGCATAGTAGCTGCCAACAGAAATGAACTAGAGCTGAGGCCAAACAACACTGACTTCATTCTATATGCTTGAACCTTGGGTTCATTTTCCAACACGTTTTTTCGTATCTACCCACAGATACCTTACTGCATCTCTGTCCTCTGGTTTTAACTTTATCCTAAAAAATGCTTGCTTCACATCTGCAGTCAATGCTACTCTACCAAACCTGAATCACAGTAACAAGAAAAATAAATCTGCATTTAAATTTGGCCCAGCATCCAAACAGTCATTCAAAGACACACCACCTTTGGGTTTGGCTGAGCCATCAAAAACTACACTCAATTTCGTGGTAGTTTTGTCTCGCCGTACCACTGCATGGTGTGGCAGAAAATGTGCCTCCTGGCTCACCAACTCACCTTGCACCCTTTCAGCATAGCACTCCTTTACATAGCTTAGGATGGCCTCATCGTATTCATTTAACAACAACTCATTTTTCCTTAGCCTATGCAATGAAATCTCCAACCTCCATTGGCTAGCTGAAGGTTTGAGCATCCATCTCTAAACCCAATACCTTTTTCAAATTGCTCTAAAACATCACTGTTCACTGTACTTGCCTGCTTCTCCTGTTTATCCTTTATGCCAATGGATTCAAGTTCCCAAAAGGCTTTCAAATGCCTTTCCAAACCATGGCTGTTCTCCTCAATCTTAACAAAAAGAGCTTTAACCTCCATTTCATTGCAATAGCTACCATGTAGCATCCAGCCTAGTTTACTTTCAATAGCTACAGGACCTTGAGATGTGCGAACAATGTTACCAGTGATGAAGTCCCAATAATAGTCAGCTCCAATCAAAAGACTAATATCTTCTGTTCCTTCAAACTTATTATTGCCCAAATTAATTCTTTTAACTTGCAATTCTTGGACACATGCTACATCTAAACAAGTAGTGACTGGAGCACAAAGTTCCTCAATCTCTACAGCGGAGGATGCCTGTTGTTATTTTCATTGTTGTTGTTGATTTTTGATTCATCTTTTTGACATTTTTAAATTTTCTTTTATTAAAGTGTATTCACTTGAAATTTCTAAAACAGTTTCTAAGAGGTAAGGTGTGCTGTACCGTCTCCGCACTTTCTTCACCCCCACTCAGTTGCCGTCTCTGTACAGGGGCTTGTCCGCCCTTGAATGGAGTACGCTTCTCTTGTGTTGGGTGGCTCAACCCATACAGTTTTACTTGACCAGGTGGAATCAGAAGCTTTTTGACTTATCAATTCCCGCCTATTACTAACTCTCTTCAGTCCATCTCTCTTCGCCGTAATGTTGCTTCACTCTCTCTTTACTATTGCTATTATAACTGACATTGCTCTTCTGAACTCTCTAACTGCATGCCTCCACCTTAAAAGAGATCAAACA